>JAXCGZ010019471.1:0-53315 GCA_037179515.1 Halocaridina rubra | reverse complement strand
AGAGAGAATGCCACTTCTAAGTATAACATCATGAGATCCTAACACACATACTTCACTCATATTAATTTATCATATTTTATTATTTTCTAGTAAGATCTATTCAAGCAGTACTAATATGATCTTTGTCTTCAGCTGCACTTATTAGCAGTATAACATAATTCATTTCTATTTTTCTGGGTTTTCACTCGATTCAATAAAATATTTTTCCCTAGCAATAATCTTGAGTATAGCCGGTCCTCGTAGAACATCGTTCCGAGTTATGTCGTTTTGCCATTCTGTCATATATCAATAAATAAATAATAACTTTTTTATAAATTATTTTTTTGACCTTTCTGACTGGTGCGGTAAATTCAAACCACATGCTCTGAACAGCTTGTGAGCACGGCGAACAAATACACAGCTAGCAGCACAGCTGAAATCATATTTATCAAGTTAATGGTTTTATTTATTTATTTGTTTCTATATTTGATTATATTGAAGGATTATATTGAATTTAAAAAAAATCAAGTACATAGCCTTGCATACGAATTTATTTGAAATACACACGAAAACACAGCTAGCAGCACAGCTGTATTCATATTTATCAAGTTAATGGCTCTATTTATTTATTTGCTTATATATTTGGATATATTGAAGGATTATATAGAATTTAAAAAAATAGCATACACATAGCCATAAATATGATTTTATTCGAAATAGTTTGTTATGCATCGTGTAAGAATATGGTGTCATGCGGCATCAGAAGAAGAAGAACCACCACTCAGTTTATTCCCGCCTGCCACATTGTGCCTTTTGTTTTATGTGCTCTCTCGTTTGCTTTGCCCCTTACTGCCATTACTGTGTCTCCCAAGCATGTTAATGATGGTTCTGATAGCAGTGCTACGAAGAAAAGAAAAGCTATCATCATGAAAATTGAAACTGAAATAGTAAACCGTGCTGAAAAGGAGGAAACTTCTACAAACATTGGCCGCAATCTCGATTAGCCCATATGAGTGTGGCCATGATCATCAAAGACAAAGATTGCAGTTATGACCATGAGAAATAGTCGACTGCTGTTATGTCCACTGTGATTGCTAGACAACATAGTTGCCTTATGGTCGAGGTGGAGAGATTGCTAGGGCTTTGGCTTTTAGACCAGAATTGATGGCATATCCCAGTGAGCCTCATGATTATAAGAAAAAGGCTGAAATATTACTCCAAGCTTGAAAAGAGAAAAGGGGGAAGGGAGTGCAGTTTAAGAGTTTGTAGCTAGTAGGGGTTGGTTTAATCGTTTTAAGGCTTGTGCTAATTTGCATAACATCTGAGTGTAAGGTGAAGCTGCTAGTGGTGATGAGGAAGCAGCAAAAATGTTTCCTATTGTTTTGACTGAGATAAAAATGGAGGGGGGTTACAGTGCCGAACAGGTATTTAACTTGGATGAGACTGGCTTATTCTGGAAGCGTATGCCTAGTCATACATATCACCAAGGAGGAGAAGACATCACCAGGACATAAAGTCAGCAAGGAGAGATTGACTTTGCTTTTGCGGCATAATGCTGCTGGGGACTGTAAGCTGAAGCCCTTGTTGGTTTATTTGGCAAAAAACCCAAGGGCATTCAAGAGCGTTTGGAAGGGTCAACTGCCAGTCATCTGGAAGTCAAAAAAGAAGGCTTGGATAAGCCTTCAAATATATGAGGACTGGTTCAGCAACCATTTCGTGCCTGAAGCAGAGAGGTTCTGTGCTTTCAAGGTTTGCCCTTTAAGGTGTTGCAAATCCTGGACAATGTCCTTGGTCACCCTGCACATTTGGCTGACTCATTTTAATGTAAAGGTGGTTTACCTTCCTACCATTATACCAGTGCCCTGTTACAGCCAGTGGATAAGGGGGTTATTGCTTCTTCCATAGCCTACTTCCTCTGAAGGACAATCACTATGGCTCTCATGGCAACTAAGACGGACAAGAACTTGACTCTCAGGAAGTTCTACAAGATGTACAATATTCTTCATGCTTTGAAGAATATTGCTGATGCTTTGGAGGAAGTGATGCAAACGAACTTGAATGGGGTATGGAAAGAAGCATCCCCCATTTTGTGAATGACTTCTGAGGCTTTGAGGAAACAGTTGAGGCTGTAACCAAGAACATAGTTGTCATGATTATGGAGCTTGAGTTGGAGGTGGAGGCTGATGATATGAAAGAGCTCCTGGAATCTCATGGAGAGGAGTTACCTACTAAGGACCTCCTTCAACTGGAGAAGCACATAATTGAAGAGGAGGTAGAATTACCAAGTCCAAAGCCCAAGAGATGCACAACCAGGGACTTGGAAGAAACGTTTTCCCTGGCAGAGGAATTGTTTGCAAAGCTCAAGGCTCAGGACCCCAACGTTGCCAGGTACACTAAGGTTGAGAGAGGGATCAAGGATGCCCTAAGGTACTACAAGGAAATATATGAGGAGAAGAAGAGGGCATCCTTACAGACTCATCTTGACCAAGTCTTCGTGAAGGTTGACCCCCCACCAAGAGATCCTGTACACTCAACCTCAAGTGCCTCTACCTCTATAGACTCACCTGCCCCAGTATCTCCATCATCTGCTGTATGTTCTTTTGCCTCTCCAGACTCACCTGTAGCAGTCTCCTCAGCACCTACCTCTCCATTTTCCACCTTCCAATAAGCCAGTCTCACCCTCCCTTGCAACGCCCCTTCCAGTGTGCAAGTCGACCACATGAGTAAAGGTAAGCAATAAAGTACTGTGCTGTAGTGTAATTTTACTATTGTTATATTTTATGGCACGCAAGTACAGGTAAGAAATATTAAGTTTAGTTTTACTATTTTTTTTATCATAGATTAAGAACTTAGAATATTTTTCTATGTTTTAGATTATTTATTTTCAACATTGTTTGGGGGACCTAGGTTCGAATTTAGGTCTTTTCCCACTTATGTCAAAATCCGACTTAAGTCAACTGTCAGGAACGAAACCCGGATGTAAAACGGGGATCCCCTGCATAGTGTCTCTCATGTAAATGGGCCACAGTTATATGACCATGACACAATCTTACATTTGGTTGCCTCTTATGACAGCATCATTGACCATTTATCCACTAACACTGTTTTTTCTGTGGTAATATTGTATCTCATACAGACCTTGTGAGGACTAGAAACCAGAGTTATAAGGTACTTTCAATGTTTATCATTTAGTGAATACACCCAAGTGCATACAAATGTATATTGCATATTACAACATATTTTACTTTCTCTTATGCAGATAATGTACACTGTTCCCAATTCAAGTAATCCTTCTGGCACTACCCTAGACGAAGCAAGAAAGAGAGAGATATATTCCATCGCATCTGAATATGACATTATGATAATTGAAGATGACCCTTACTATTTCCTACAGTATGGAGATCAAGAGGTGAGCCAGTATTTAGAAAGCTGTGACAAAGTTTTAACAAGCATTCTGTGTACAACTTTGTTGGCGAGATAACACATTTTTGCTTTAGAAACGTGGTTCCCAACGTGAGGCGTACGCCCCACCGGGGGCAATTTGATTTTTAAAGGGGTCAATTCAAGAATGTGTTATCAGCAGTGAATTTTTTTTCTAGTTAGTCTCTGTGAGTGTGAGTATTTGTGCGAGTTCATACATACGATGCATTTACACTATGCATACATAAAAATGTTTGTGTATGTATGTATATTTGTAATTGGGCGAAAGGGTCCTTTCTGCCGCCCCCCCCCCCCCGCCCGAGTGTCTTGGTCGACCCATAGGAAGTTCTCTTAATAATAAGAGTTATATATCACAGGGGGGCATCAGGATTTTAGAGATTCTGAATTATGGCATGGCAAAAAAAAAAGGTTGGGAACCACTGCTTTAGAATATAGTTTATTTTTTGTACACAATACATCAGAATGCACTTAGATTTTTATACAATACTTAATTTGTAAACGATGATTTTTTTTATATTTTGCATCTTACACATGCTGATAATACACGACTGAAACATTTTTGTCTATATACATTCTGCCACTGAGGTTCAATTATATTTCGTTTAAGTAATTAGTTAGTATTTTGAAACTAGAATGAAAGTTTTCTGCATATACCTCTCGTTTGGGAAAATACTTTCTTCTCAATTTTATGTTATGTGGTTTTTTTTTCCCCACCACAAGTTAGCACCTAGTTTTCTCAGCCTGGACACAGATGGTCGTGTGATCCGTATGGATTCCTTTTCCAAAATCATTAGTTCTGGCCTGCGAGTAGGATATGCAACCGGTCCTGCTGAGTTACTCAAAAGAATGGTCTGGCACAATCAGTCGAACATAATATGCCCACCTGGGATCACTCAGGTCAGTTCATATAATATCTTTAGTAACATCTCCCTGCCCTGAGAGATAATAGTAACCCATGTACAACTTGTATGAATCCTTTTTTCTTTACTCTGTGTTTTGTGTTCCAAATATTTATGGGAGCAAATGAACATATCTCTCTTCACTTGGAATCCTTCAACTTTTTGTCAGTGAGGCAACATGGCTTCAGAGAAGGTAGATCAACAGTAACAAACTTATTAGAATTTTATGATGAGGTAAGCCAAATCTTACAGGAAAGAGAGGGCTGGGCAGATTGCATATTCCTAGACTTCCAGAAAGCGTTTGACACTGTTCCACATGGGAGACTTATTAGGAAGCTGCAATCAATGGCTAGAATAGGTGGAAATGTTTTGGAATGGATAAAAACTTACTTAGAAGGAAGGGAACAGAGGGTTAGAGTAAGACACTCAGTGTCTGAATGGAGAAGAGTTAGTAGTGGAGTTCCACAGGGTTCAGATTTAGGGCCACTTTTGTTCCTTGTATATGTAAATGACCTACCAGAGTCTGTAAATTCATTCATGAATATGTTTGCAGATGATGCAAAGATTGTGAAGAAAGTAAAAAACGAGAATAATGGTAGAGAAGTTCAGGAGGATCTAAATAATCTGCATGAGTGGTCAGAAAAGTGGCTAATGAAATTCAATACTTCAAAATGTAAGGTAATGAGAATGGGTACAAGTGCAAGAAGGCCCAAGCTTGACTACTCGGTGGCTGGAGTACAACTTCAAGAGACAGAAAATGAGAGAGATCTAGGAGTAAACATACTGGCAGATTTGTCTCCAGAAATACATATAAATGGCATAGTAAGGGCAGCATATGCATTCTTATCAAATGTAAGGGTAGCCTTCAGGCACATGGACAAGGAAATGTTCAGAAATATTTATGTAACCTATGTGAGGCCAAAACTGGAATATGCAGCCCCCTTTTGGAAGCCGCACTTGAAAAAGCACATAGCTAAGCTTGAAAAAGTTCAAAGACATGCCATGAAACTGGTGCCAGAAATACGCAATCTCAGTTATGATGAGAGGCTGAGGGAATTAGACTTACCATCACTCGAAGCTAGAAGAGTGAGGGGGGATATGGTGACAGTCTTTAAATTCCTTCATGGTTATGATAAAGTGGATAGGGATGGATATTTTGATATGGCTGGCTCTAGAACTAGAGGTCATAGTTTGAAGCTTGGTAAGAAAACTTCTTTGCAGGATGTAAGGAAATACTTTTTCAGTGTAAGAGTAGTTGATAATTGGAATTGGCTAAGCGAGGAGGTAGTTAATGCTATCTCAATCCATAGTTTTAAGGACAGGTATGATAAGTATCACTAAGTATAAAATGGAACCAATGAGGAGACGGGAAGATACGAGCTTTGGGCTCTTTCCCGTAAACACAATTAGGTAATCACACTTAGGTAATCACACACACACCAAAATGTAAGGTAATGAGAATGGGTACAAGTGTAAGAAGGCCCAAGCTTGACTACTCGGTGGCTGGAGTACAACTTCAAGAGACAGAAAATGAGAGAGATCTAGGAGCAAACATACTGGCAGATTTGTCTCCAGAAATACATATAAATGGTATAGTAGGGACAGCATATGCATTCTTATCAAATGTAAGGGTAGCCTTCAGGCACATGGACAAGGAAATGTTCAGAAATATTTATGTAGCCTATGTGAGGCCAAAACTCGAATATGCAGCCCCCTTTTGGAATCCGCACTTGAAAAAGCACATAGCTAAGCTTGAAAAAGTTCACAGACATGCCACGAAACTGGTGCCAGAAATACGTAATCTCAGATATGATGAGAGGCTGAGGGAATTAGACTTACCATCACTCGAAGCTAGAAGATTGAGGGGGGATATGGTGATAGTCTTTAAATTTCTTCATGGTTATGTTAGAGTGGATAGGGATCGATATTTTGATATGGCTGGCTCTTGAATTAGAGGTCATAGTTTCAAGCTTCATGAGAAATCTTCTTTGCAGGATGTAAGGAAATACTTTTTCAGCATAAGAGTAGTTGATAATTGGAATTCACTAAGCAAGGAGGTAGTTAATGCTATCTCAATCCATAGTTTTAAGGACAGGTATGATAAGTATCACTAAGTAGAAAACGGAACCGATTTTAGGGCCACTTTTGTTCCTTGTATATGTAAATGACCTACCAGAGTCTGTAAATTCATTCATGAATATGTTTGCAGATGATGCAAAGATTGTGAAGAAAGTAAAAAACGAGAACAATGGTAGAGAACTTCAGGAGGATCTAAATAATCTGCATGAGTGGTCAGAAAAGTGGCTAATGAAATTCAATACTTCAAAATGTAAGATAATGAGAATGGGTACAAGTGCAAGAAGGCCCAAGCTTGACTACTCGGTGGCTGGAGTACAACTTCAAGAGACAGAAAATGAGAGAGATCTAGGAGTAAACATACTGGCAGATTTGTGTCCAGAAATACATATAAATGGCATAGTAAGGGCAGCATATGCATTCTTATCAAATGTAAGGGTAGCCTTCAGGCACATGGACAAGGAAATGTTCAGAAATATTTATGTAACCTATGTGAGGCCAAAACTCGAATATGCAGCCCCCTTTTGGAATCTGCACTTGAAAAAGCACATAGCTAAGCTTGAAAAAGTTCAAAGACATGCCACGAAACTAGTGCCAGAAATACGCAATCTCAGTTATGATGAGAGGCTGAGGGAATTAGACTTACCATCACTCGAAGCTAGAAGAGTGAGGGGGATATGGTGATAGTCTTTAAATTCCTTCATGGTTATGATAGAGTGGATAGGGATCGATATTTTGATATGTCTGGCTCTAGAACTAGAGGTCATAGTTTGAAGCTTGGTAAGAAAACTTCTTTGCAGGATGTAAGGAAATACTTTTTCAGTGTAAGAGTAGTTGATAATTGGAATTGGCTAAGCGAGGAGGTAGTTAATGCTATCTCAATCCATAGTTTTAAGGACAGGTATGATAAGTATCACTAAGTATAAAATGGAACCGATGAGGAGACGGGAAGATACGAGCTTTGGGCTCTTTCCCGTAAACACAATTAGGTAATCACACTTAGGTAATCACACACACACCAAAATGTAAGGTAATGAGAATGGGTACAAGTGTAAGAAGGCCCAAGCTTGACTACTCGGTGGCTGGAGTACAACTTCAAGAGACAGAAAATGAGAGACATCTAGGAGCAAACATACTGGCAGATTTGTCTCCAGAAATACATATAAATGGTATAGTAGGGACAGCATATGCATTCTTATCAAATGTAAGGGTAGCATTCAGGCACATGGACAAGGAAATGTTCAGAAATATTTATGTAGCCTATGTGAGGCCAAAACTCGAATATGCAGCCCCCTTTTGGAATCCGCACTTGAAAAAGCACATAGCTAAGCTTGAAAAAGTTCACAGACATGCCACGAAACTGGTGCCAGAAATACGTAATCTCAGATATGATGAGAGGCTGAGGGAATTAGACTTACCATCACTCGAAGCTAGAAGATTGAGGGGGGATATGGTGATAGTCTTTAAATTCCTTCATGGTTATGTTAGAGTGGATAGGGATCGATATTTTGATATGGCTGGCTCTTGAATTAGAGGTCATAGTTTCAAGCTTCATGAGAAATCTTCTTTGCAGGATGTAAGGAAATACTTTTTCAGCATAAGAGTAGTTGATAATTGGAATTCACTAAGCAAGGAGGTAGTTAATGCTATCTCAATCCATAGTTTTAAGGACAGGTATGATAAGTATCACTAAGTAGAAAACAGAACCGATTTTAGGGCCACTTTTGTTCCTTGTATATGTAAATGACCTACCAGAGTCTGTAAATTCATTCATGAATATGTTTGCAGATGATGCAAAGATTGTGAAGAAAGTAAAAAACGAGAACAATGGTAGAGAACTTCAGGAGGATCTAAATAATCTGCATGAGTGGTCAGAAAAGTGGCTAATGAAATTCAATACTTCAAAATGTAAGATAATGAGAATGGGTACAAGTGCAAGAAGGCCCAAGCTTGACTACTCGGTGGCTGGAGTACAACTTCAAGAGACAGAAAATGAAAGAGATCTAGGAGTAAACATACTGGCAGATTTGTCTCCAGAAATACATATAAATGGCATAGTAAGGGCAGCATATGCATTCTTATCAAATGTAAGGGTAGCCTTCAGGCACATGGACAAGGAAATGTTCAGAAATATTTATGTAACCTATGTGAGGCCAAAACTCGAATATGCAGCCCCCTTTTGGAATCTGCACTTGAAAAAGCACATAGCTAAGCTTGAAAAAGTTCAGAGACATGCCACGAAACTAGTGCCAGAAATACGCAATCTCAGTTATGATGAGAGGCTGAGGGAATTAGACTTACCATCACGCGAAGCTAGAAGAGTGAGGGGGATATGGTGATAGTCTTTAAATTCCTTCATGGTTATGATAGAGTGGATAAGGATCGATATTTTGATATGGCTGGCTCTAGAACTAGAGGTCATAGTTTGAAGCTTGGTAAGAAAACTTCTTTGCAGGATGTAAGGAAATACTTTTTCAGTGTAAGAGTAGTTGATAATTGGAATTGGCTAAGCGAGGAGGTAGTTAATGCTATCTCAATCCATAGTTTTAAGGACAGGTATGATAAGTATCACTAAGTATAAAATGGAACCGATCAGGAGACGGGAAGATACGAGCTTTGGGCTCTTTCCCGTAAACACAATTAGGTAATCACACTTAGGTAATCACACACACACACCAAAATGTAAGGTAATGAGAATGGGTACAAGTGTAAGAAGGCCCAAGCTTGACTACTCGGTGGCTGGAGTACAACTTCAAGAGACAGAAAATGAGAGAGATCTAGGAGTAAACATACTGGCAGATTTGTCTCCAGAAATACATATAAATGGCATAGTAAGGGCAGCATATGCATTCTTATCAAATGTAAGGGTAGTCTTCAGGCACATGGACAAAGAAATGTTCAGAAATATTTATGTAACCTATGTGAGGCCAAAACTCGAATATGCAGCCCCCTTTTGGAATCTGCACTTGAAAAAGCACATAGCTAAGCTTGAAAAAGTTCAAAGACATGCCACGAAACTAGTGCCAGAAATACGCAATCTCAGTTATGATGAGAGGCTGAGGGAATTAGACTTACCATCACTCGAAGCTAGAAGAGTGAGGGGGATATGGTGATAGTCTTTAAATTCCTTCATGGTTATGATAGAGTGGATAGGGATCGATATTTTGATATGGCTGGCTCTAGAACTAGAGGTCATAGTTTGAAGCTTGGTAAGAAAACTTCTTTGCAGGATGTAAGGAAATACTTTTTCAGTGTAAGAGTAGTTGATAATTGGAATTGGCTAAGCGAGGAGGTAGTTAATGCTATCTCAATCCATAGTTTTAAGGACAGGTATGATAAGTATCACTAAGTATAAAATGGAACCGATCAGGAGACGGGAAGATACGAGCTTTGGGCTCTTTCCCGTAAACACAATTAGGTAATCACACTTAGGTAATCACACACACACCAAAATGTAAGGTAATGAGAATGGGTACAAGTGTAAGAAGGCCCAAGCTTGACTACTCGGTGGCTGGAGTACAACTTCAAGAGACAGAAAATGAGAGAGATCTAGGAGCAAACATACTGGCAGATTTGTCTCCAGAAATACATATAAATGGTATAGTAGGGACAGCATATGCATTCTTATCAAATGTAAGGGTAGCCTTCAGGCACATGGACAAGGAAATGTTCAGAAATATTTATGTAGCCTATGTGAGGCCAAAACTCGAATATGCAGCCCCCTTTTGGAATCCGCACTTGAAAAAGCACATAACTAAGCTTGAAAAAGTTCACAGACATGCCACGAAACTGGTGCCAGAAATACGTAATCTCAGATATGATGAGAGGCTGAGGGAATTAGACTTACCATCACTCGAAGCTAGAAGATTGAGGGGGGATATGGTGATAGTCTTTAAATTCCTTCATGGTTATGTTAGAGTGGATAGGGATCGATATTTTGATATGGCTGGCTCTTGAATTAGAGGTCATAGTTTCAAGCTTCATGAGAAATCTTCTTTGCAGGATGTAAGGAAATACTTTTTCAGCATAAGAGTAGTTGATAATTGGAATTCACTAAGCAAGGAGGTAGTTAATGCTATCTCAATCCATAGTTTTAAGGACAGGTATGATAAGTATCACTAAGTAGAAAACAGAACCGATTTTAGGGCCACTTTTGTTCCTTGTATATGTAAATGACCTACCAGAGTCTGTAAATTCATTCATGAATATGTTTGCAGATGATGCAAAGATTGTGAAGAAAGTAAAAAACGAGAACAATGGTAGAGAACTTCAGGAGGATCTAAATAATCTGCATGAGTGGTCAGAAAAGTGGCTAATGAAATTCAATACTTCAAAATGTAAGATAATGAGAATGGGTACAAGTGCAAGAAGGCCCAAGCTTGACTACTCGGTGGCTGGAGTACAACTTCAAGAGACAGAAAATGAGAGAGATCTAGGAGTAAACATACTGGCAGATTTGTGTCCAGAAATACATATAAATGGCATAGTAAGGGCAGCATATGCATTCTTATCAAATGTAAGGGTAGCCTTCAGGCACATGGACAAGGAAATGTTCAGAAATATTTATGTAACCTATGTGAGGCCAAAACTCGAATATGCAGCCCCCTTTTGGAATCTGCACTTGAAAAAGCACATAGCTAAGCTTGAAAAAGTTCAAAGACATGCCACGAAACTAGTGCCAGAAATACGCAATCTCAGTTATGATGAGAGGCTGAGGGAATTAGACTTACCATCACTCGAAGCTAGAAGAGTGAGGGGGATATGGTGATAGTCTTTAAATTCCTTCATGGTTATGATAGAGTGGATAGGGATCGATATTTTGATATGGCTGGCTCTAGAACTAGAGGTCATAGTTTGAAGCTTGGTAAGAAAACTTCTTTGCAGGATGTAAGGAAATACTTTTTCAGTGTAAGAGTAGTTGATAATTGGAATTGGCTAAGCGAGGAGGTAGTTAATGCTATCTCAATCCATAGTTTTAAGGACAGGTATGATAAGTATCACTAAGTATAAAATGGAACCGATCAGGAGACGGGAAGATATGAGCTTCGGGCTCTTTCCCGTAAACACAATTAGGTAATCACACACACACACACACACACACACACACACACACATACATACATACACACACACCATTTATATTAACTTGTTAGTTAGTTTGATACACGAAATAATTGAATAATTAAAAAAAAAAAAATATATCCACCTGTCAACAGTACTGAGTTAAGTTGCCAAGTAGTCTTCTTCTTCTTCCTCTATTTGCGTTCCCATTTTCATATGGGGTCGCATCTCTTCACTAGTCATCTCCACTGGTTCCGGTCCATCACTTACTCCTCCCCCAGCTGTCTCTCTCTGAGATCCTCCTTCAGTCGGTCCTTCCACCGTAGTTTAGGTCTTCCTCGTCTACGTCTGCCCTCCACGTCCATCTCCATCACTCTCACACCCACATAGTCTTCTTCTCTCCTCTTCACATGACCGAACCACTGTAATCTCCTCTCCTGCGCTTTCGCCGACGCCTCCACCACCTTCACTGTACCTCTGATCCGGTCATTTCGTATCCTGTCCTCCCTCGTCACCCCACACATCCACCTCAGCATTCTCATTTCTACGACATCTATCTTCCTTTCTTGAACCTTTTTCACCGGCCACGTCTCCGCTCCGTACAGCAACGCTGGTCTCACAACTGACTTGTACACTTTTCCTTTCACTCTAGCACTGATTTTCTTGTCACATAGCACCCCTGATGTTCTCTTCCAGCTGTTCCACGCTACCTGGATCCTATGATCAATCTTTCTCTCTAGGTCTCCATCCTTCGTTACGTAGGAGCCGAGGTATTTGAAGGCGTCCGCCTTTGGGAGCTTGTGGTCTTGCATGAACAGGTCGCCTCCTTGTGTCACATTGCACTCCAGGTACTCCGTTTTCTGTCTGCTCACCTTTAGTCCGTAATCCTCCAGCAAACCCCTCCATAGCTCCAACCTCTCTTGCAATTCTTCACGGCTCTCGGAGACCAAAACAATATCGTCTGCAAAGAGCATGCTCCATGGTGCCTCCTTTGTCACTTCCTCCACCATCACATCCAAGTAGTACAGCTGTCTTATTTTCTTAATTTTTTTTGCTTTTCTTTTAGCTTTCTCTTTTACTATTTTTTTTATTTTGTATATATATTGAGTTAAATGTAAAGTCTAATCCTGTGATAACATATCTTGGTTAGCAAGTGAGTTTATCAGTTAGGAACAATATATAGCAGAAACAGGTGGGTGCCACCTCAGACACAAATTCGAATTTTTCCTTCAGGTTTGACTTTTGTTTTTTTTTGCATTTTTTTTTCTTTTTCTTTTTATCCTTAAATTACCATGGTCAAGTTTTTAAGTTAAGATGCGTGTTACCAGAAAAGAGATAAACTGAGTCACTAAATAGCACTCATATGATATATAAAAATTCTGTGTGAAGCTAAATTAAAAGTTTTTCTCTTTTTTTTTCCTCTTTCTCGTCTTCTTTCTATATTCTGTGAGAGGGAGAACATAAAAATGATGCCATCTCTGTCCCAAACCTCTCCCATCCATGGGTCGGTAGGAGGCGTAGCCATTAGGAGACTTAAACAGAAAATCAAGAATTTAGAGGCAATGGTTATAAGCCTTGATGATAAAATTCGGAATATGGATGGAGAAATGAAAGAGAATGAAACACTCAGAGAGCAAATAAGATCTTTGGAGGAAGCAAATAAAGCACAAGGGCAGGAGAGAAAGGAACTAGAAAAAAGAATAAAGAAGCTGGAAGAGGAAAAGAGTCAACTAGAATCTAGAATTTCTAATCAAGAAGATAAAAACAAACAGCTGAATGACAACCTAAAGGAATTAGATGTTAGTTCACTGCTCTCTTCTGAGAGAGACGAGATTGCTGCTTGGAATGTCCAGATTAAGGAAAACATTGAACAGTTCAGAAAAGAGTTCCAGGAGCTGAATATGGAAAATGATGCCATGAAAACGTCCTTTGCTGATGCACTAAAGGGGAATGTGGCAGTAAAAGAGGCTGTAAAGGTGGTGGCACTGGAAAACATACAAACAGTTGACTATAAAGAGACAGTAATCGAAAAAATGAAAGACGTTGTGATGGAAAGGGCAAACCCACTCATCAGACAGGCACTTGATAAGGAGAAGACAGTGGTAATCTCAGGCATAAGCGAATCCCAGGAGCCAACATGGCAGGGGAGACTTGAAGAAAATAAAGCTAGGGTTGTAGACCTGATAAGCAAGCTTGGAGTAGTATATGGTCCTGAGGATATTGTAAACATACACCAACTAGGTAAATATTCGAGGGAAGGAAAGCCGAGACCAACAAAAGTAACCTTTGAGAGAGGGGAAACATGTAGGGAAATATTGTTGAGAAAAAAAAAGTATAAAAGACCTTCAAGAATTCAAAGAAGTGTTCATTAGATGATACAGAACACAGGAAGAGATGGGAAAGATCAAAAATTTGTTGCAAGAGGCAAGAAGGTCAAATGATGAAAGAAATGAAGAAGAGAAGAAAAATTTTCATTACAGAGTTCTTCCAGACAAAGGGGAGATAAAGAAGATAATGACAGAAGATCAGGGGATGGGGCCTCATTAAGATTGTTATACACAAATGCTGATGGATTAGCTGGTAAGGCAGTAGAATTAAAAGATAGGATTCACAACAGTAAGGCAGATATAGTAGCAATTACAGAGACTAAGTTGAGTGAGGACATAAACAGTGTCACAGTTTTTCCTAAGGGCTTCAGAATACTTAGGGTTGAAAGATCTGAGAGGACTGGTGGAGGGATAGCACTGCTCATAAGTGAAAGGATTCAAGTTGAAGAAATAAACTTGGCTATTGAAAGTGAGTTCAAGGAATTTCTTGTTGCTCGCATAAATACTGGGTCAGAGAGCATTATAATAACTGTTGTATACAACCCACCAAGGAACCAAAATAGGCTTGAAGTTTATGAGGAAAGTCATATAGGTACTATTGAAGTCAAAAACTCAGTTGTTAACATGGCACGGGAAAAAAAATTTAGGATTTTGATTATGGGAGACTTTAATCATAAAGAGATAGATTGGATAAATCTTGACCCACACAGTGGTGAGGACTCATTCGGGGCAAGATTCCTAGATTGCATACAAGGGAATTTCCTACACCAACATGTAATGGAACCAACAAAGGCCAGAGGTGGGGATGAGCCATCACTACTTGATCTAGTGTTCACAGATAATGTGTTGGATATTGAAAAAATTGAGTATGAACCACCAATTGGAAAGAGTGACCACTGTGTGTTGTTGATGGAGTATATCATTGAAGATTTTCTTCCTGAGAGTAGAGGCACTGAGGACATGAGGAGGAACTATCTGAAAGGAGATTACATCAAAATGAATGAGCTTTTTGCAGTTATTGACTGGAGAACCTTATTTTACAACAAATCTGTACAAGAAATGTATGACATCTTTTGTGAGAAATATGGGAAGATAGTAGATTGCTGCATACCTGTCACCAAAGTAGGTGTAATTCATGCCAGAGAGAAATGGTTCGATAATGGGTGTAAAAGAGCTAAGGAGTGGAGAGACAAATGCTGGAAAAGGTATAGGAGGAGAAAAAACATAAATGCCTGGCAAACCTACAAAAGAGCAAGAAATGACTACCTAAGTAAAAGGAGAGAGGCAGAGAGAGACTATGAGAGGGACATCACCAGGAAGGCTAAAGAAAATCCCAAGCTTTTCCACAGCTTTATCAGAGGAAAACTGAAGGTAAACGAACAGGTTTTAAGGCTAAAGAGAGCGGATGGAAGCATCACTGAGACGGATGAAGAGATCTGCAAAGAATTGAACAAGGAGTTTCAGTCAGTATTTACAGTAGAAAATACCCCACCCCCTCAGATTGCAGTGATAGAAGCTCAAGGGCCGGTATTAGAGAACATCAACCTTACAGCCACAGAGGTATGCAAAGCGCTGATGGATTTAGATGTTCATAAAGCTACAGGTCCTGATGCCATATCCCCTCATGTGCTTAAAAAATGCGCAAACACAATATCAGTGGCACTAAGTATCATGTTTAAGGAGTCACTGGAGTCAGGGTAGATTCCAAGATGCTGGAAACAAGCAAATGTGATACCTATCTTCAAAAAGGGAAGGAGGGATACGGCTCTGAACTATAGACCAGTTTCGTTGACCAGCATAGTTTGCAAAGTTATGGAGAAACTACTAAGGAAACATATCTCTCTTCACTTGGAATCCTTCAACTTTTTGTCAGTGAGGCAACATGGCTTCAGAGAAGGTAGATCAACAGTAACAAACTTATTAGAATTTTATGATGAGGTAAGCCAAATCTTACAGGAAAGAGAGGGCTGGGCAGATTGCATATTCCTAGACTTCCAGAAAGCGTTTGACACTGTTCCACATGGGAGACTTTTTAGGAAGCTGCAATCAATGGCTAGAATAGGTGGAAATGTTTTGGAATGGATAAAAACTTACTTAGAAGGAAGGGAACAGAGGGTTAGAGTAAGACACTCAGTGTCTGAATGGAGAAGAGTTAGTAGTGGAGTTCCACAGGGTTCAGTTTTAGGGCCACTTTTGTTCCTTGTATATGTAAATGACCTACCAGAGTCTGTAAATTCATTCATGAATATGTTTGCAGATGATGCAAAGATTGTGAAGAAAGTAAAAAACGAGAATAATGGTAGAGAAGTTCAGGAGGATCTAAATAATCTGCATGAGTGGTCAGAAAAGTGGCTAATGAAATTCAATACTTCAAAATGTAAGGTAATGAGAATGGGTACAAGTGCAAGAAGGCCCAAGCTTGACTACTCGGTGGCTGGAGTACAACTTCAAGAGACAGAAAATGAGAGAGATCTAGGAGTAAACATACTGGCAGATTTGTCTCCAGAAATACATATAAATGGCATAGTAAGGGCAGCATATGCATTCTTATCAAATGTAAGGGTAGCCTTCAGGCACATGGACAAGGAAATGTTCAGAAATATTTATGTAACCTATGTGAGGCCAAAACTCGAATATGCAGCCCCCTTTTGGAATCCGCACTTGAAAAAGCACATAGCTAAGCTTGAAAAATTCAAAGACATGCCACGAAAGTGGTGCCAGAAATACGCAATCTCAGTTATGATGAGAGGCTGAGGGAAATAGACTTACCATCACTCGAAGCTAGAAGAGTGAGGGGGGATATGGTGACAGTCTTTAAATTCCTTCATGGTTATGATAAAGTGGATAGGGATCGATATTTTGATATGGCTGGCTCTAGAACTAGAGGTCATAGTTTGAAGCTTCGTAAGAAAACTTCTTTTACAGGATGTAAGGAAATACTTTTTCAGTGTAAGAGTAGTTGATAATTGGAATTGGCTAAGCGAGGAGGTAGTTAATGCTATCTCAATCCATAGTTTTAAGGACAGGTATGATAAGTATGCCTAAGTATAAAATGGAACCGATCAGGAGACGGGAAGATACGAGCTTTGGGCTCTTTCCCGTAAACACAATTAGGTAATCACAATTAGGTAATCACACACACACACCAAAATGTAAGGTAATGAGAATGGGTACAAGTGTAAGAAGGCCCAAGCTTGACTACTCGGTGGCTGGAGTACAACTTCAAGAGACAGAAAAGGAGAGAGATCTAGGAGCAAACATACTGGCAGATTTGTCTCCAGAAATACATATAAATGGTATAGTAGGGACAGCATATGCATTCTTATCAAATGTAAGGGTAGCCTTCAGGCACATGGACAAGGAAATGTTCAGAAATATTTATGTAGCCTATGTGAGGCCAAAACTCGAATATGCAGCCCCCTTTTGGAATCCGCACTTGAAAAAGCACATAGCTAAGCTTGAAAAAGTTCACAGACATGCCACGAAACTGGTGCCAGAAATACGTAATCTCAGTTATGATGAGAGGCTGAGGGAATTAGACTTACCATCACTCGAAGCTAGAAGATTGAGGGAGGATATGGAGATAGTCTTTAAATTCCTTCATGGTTATGATAGAGTGGATAGGGATCGATATTTTGATATGGCTGGCTCTTGAATTAGAGGTCATAGTTTCAAGCTTCATGAGAAATCTTCTTTGCAGGATGTAAGGAAATACTTTTTCAGCATAAGAGTAGTTGATAATTGGAATTCACTAAGCAAGGAGGTAGTTAATGCTATCTCAATCCATAGTTTTAAGGATATTTATGATAAGTATCACTAAGTAGAAAACGGAACCGATTTTAGGGCCACTTTTGTTCCTTGTATATGTAAATGACCTACCAGAGTCTGTAAATTCATTCATGAATATGTTTGCAGATGATGCAAAGATTGTGAAGAAAGTAAAAAACGAGAACAATGGTAGAGAAGTTCAGGAGGATCTAAATAATCTTCATGAGTGGTCAGAAAAGTGGCTAATGAAATTCAATACTTCAAAATGTAAGGTAATGAGAATGGGTACAAGTGCAAGAAGGCCCAAGCTTGACTACTCGGTGGCTGGAGTACAACTTCAAGAGACAGAAAATGAGAGAGATATAGGAGTAAACATACTTGCAGATTTGTCTCCAGAAATACATATAAATGGCATAGTAAGGGCAGCATATGCATTCTTATCAAATGTAAGGGTAGCCTTCAGGCACATGGACAAGGAAATGTTCAGAAATATTTATGTAACCTATGTGAGGCCAAAACTCGAATATGCAGCCCCCTTTTGGAATCCGCACTTGAAAAAGCACATAGCTAAGCTTGAAAAAGTTCAAAGACATGCCACGAAACTGGTGCCAGAAATACGCAATCTCAGTTATGATGAGAGGCTGAGGGAATTAGACTTACCATCACTCGAAGCTAGAAGAGTGAGGGGGGATATGGTGACAGTCTTTAAATTCCTTCATGGTTATGATAGAGTGGATAGGGATCGATATTTTGATATGGCTGGCTCTAGAACTAGAGGTCATAGTTTGAAGCTTCGTAAGAAAACTTCTTTGCAGGATGTATGGAAATACTTTTTCAGTGTAAGAGTAGTTGATAATTGGAATTGGCTAAGCGAGGAGGTAGTTAATGCTATCTCAATCCATAGTTTTAAGGACAGGTATGATAAGTATCACTAAGTCTAACATGGAAGCGATCAGGAGACGGGAAGATACGAGCTTTGGGCTCTTTCCCGTAAACACAATTAGGTAATCACAATTAGGTAATCACACACACACACTAAGTCTAAAATGGAACCGATCAGGAGACGGGAAGATACGAGCTTTGGGCTCTTTCCCGTAAACACAATTAGGTAATCACAATAAGGTAATCACACACACATCTGATCCTGTGGTTCCATATATTGTTAAAATCAATATCCTTCTCATTTATATTAACTTGATAGTTAGCTTGATACACAAAATAATTGAATAATTAAATAAATGCGAAAAATACACCTGTCGACAGCACTGAGTTAAGTTGCAAATCAGCACAGCTGTCTTATTTTTTTTTCTCTTTTAATTTATTTTGTATAAATTGAGTGAGATTTAAAGTCAGATCCTGTGATAATATACCTTGGTTAGCAAGTGATTAATATATATATATATATATATATATATATATATATATATATATATATATATATATATATATATATATATATATATATATATATATATATATATATATATATATATATATATATATATATATATATATATATATATATATATATATATATATATATATATATATATATATATATATAGATATATATATATATATATATATATATATATATATATATATATATATATATATATATATATATATATATATATATATATATATATATATATATATATATATATATATATATATATATATATATATATATATATATATATATATATATATATATATATATATATATATATTTTTTTTTTTTTTTATATATATATATATATATATATATATATATATATATATATATATATATATATATATATATTTATATTTATATATATATATATATATATATATATATATATATATATATATATATATATATATATATATATATATATATATATATATATATATATATATATATATATATATATATATATATATATATATATATATATATATATATATATATATATATATATATATATATATATATATATATATATATATATATATATATATATATATATATATATATATATATATATATATGTTATATATATATATATATATATATATATATATATATATATATATATATATATATATATATATATATATATAT
Source organism: Halocaridina rubra (assembly GCA_037179515.1). NCBI lineage: Eukaryota > Metazoa > Arthropoda > Malacostraca > Decapoda > Atyidae > Halocaridina > Halocaridina rubra. The sequence continues at coordinate 33,654 of JAXCGZ010019471.1, read as the reverse complement.
ATATATATATATATATGTCACATGACTGAAGTCTTGCTGAAGCCAGAGTCTGAAACTGTAACAAGTCGTGAAGAGAAACATGAGAGGCTAGAGGTTAAGGGTGAAATAGAATACTCTCCCAGTTGTTTATCTGGGTACGGTCTATGGATCCAGGAGGCTTAGCACCTGGCTGGATCCATAGGGCTTAGCACCTAGCTGAACCCAGGTGCTTTAGCATCTGGGCTTAGCCACCCGGTGTCAAGTGCCTCAAGAGTGTGGGCAAGACCCAGAAGTCGGCCCTGCCCAAAACCACAAGTAACCCTATATGCCCTGGAGGGATACCCAATAGCCACGCACTGACCTAGAACTCTTCCGTTCTATAGGCCAGCTGAAATAGCCCATCCCCCAAGAGGAGGGACCTCCCTTTGAACCTGAAGGCAATTGGCAGAAGTAGATTTAGCGACACGCCCTGCCCTTTGGGGTATTTCAAGAATCCCCATGGCAGCCAGAGGGCAGTCAGAGAGCGACAATTAGTCAGAATAGTACCAGGGGCACGAATAGATCATAGATTTTGATAGTCATAGGGTGGGGGGCATTGAGGCGTCGAAGATGTTAGAATAAATTAAGATGAAGGAACCACCACTTGTCCATTCTTACCTTGCACCCGTCTTCTGATTAAAAGTAACGTAGTGACAAGTAACACTACGTCAAACTGGTGTTATCAAGTGGGATAACATCACGTCAAACTGGTGGCAGCGCAGTACGGATCGGACGCCTGGAACACATACAAAGAGACTCTCATATCAGAAGAAACCAGTGCGAAGAAAAGAAAATAAGAATGGCAAATGCAGAAATCCAAGATCTCCCAATTCAAGAAATGAGTGACGAGGCAAAACACCGGAGAATTCTCAAACTGGAGGAGCACGTGCGGTGCCTACAAACTCCTGCCGACGCCGCTCCGTCGAGAAGGAACTTGGTCAATGCCGGCAGAGAAACCGATGCCTCAAACATCGACGAACAGCCTGCTGCTCCGAGCCCCGTGGTGACACAGGGAATGCAGCAGGACAAGCCCCCACCCCGTGCCCTGGTTGTAAAGGCGCCTCAAGTCAAAGATTCACCTTTATACTTCGACGGCGCAAATGTAAAAGACCTCGAATGTCCGTCCATAATTCCCGCGGCCGACTTCCTGAAATACTTGGGTCTGCGGATGAGAAGTGACGAGTGGTCAAACAGAGAATATTATGAAACTTTTAAGGAACTATTCCTAAGATATTTCTTAGTAAGTCGAAGTGTGACCGGAGCTTTGAGTGAAAAAGCCCCTTGCCAAAAGTACATGTCGCCGGATCCAGCCAAGAAGATGGTGATTTGTCGACTCTACACGAGAGAAGAAAGGAGAATCCCCTTCTTCCTTGCCTTCTGCCATGAAGTTCTTCAGGACCACCTCCTTAAAATAGCTACGTACTTGTGATCTGTATCCAGTGAGTAATGGGACAATTAGTAAAAGAAATTGAGGTCGGTGGACCCCGCCATTTTATCTTGTAGTTATGCTTTGACTCAGCCAACCGCCTATGAGGGGTGTGGCTCCTAGTAAATTAATAAAAGTAGAATTTCTGTACCCATTACTAACATGGATAATTTGTACTAATAGCTATAAGAAGTAATAAACTCCATTTGTGTTATTATTTGAATAATATAAAGTAATTGCGTTTAAAGGGTGTTCCATTTATTTGTATTAATGCCTAAAGTGAATTTTAAGAACGCGAATGTATTGATTCTAATTGAAAAAAATTTAATGTTCGTGAGATCACTATTATATTAATTTCTTAAGTGTAAGAATTATAGTGTTTAATGTTATTATGATGAAGAAATTAATATTACGATACGTGTGTGGCATCTCTTTTAGAAGAATAAAAAATTTTGTGATATTGTTTAGAGATGAGTTTTTTTAATTTCGCGCTATGCAGGCGACAGTAAGAGTAAATTCGAGGAATTTGTGCTGCCCTGGAATAGGGGAGGTTTTTCAGTGTCACCCTAACGTAGCTTCAAGGGAGTAGAATGTTTGTTTGTTTGTTTGTTTGTTAGAATGGGACCTAGGACTGGTGAGGCAGTCTTGTATCCGCGCGGCCCAACCGAGATTTCACCTTTACTCTCCTTCAGAGGGATAAGGGAAGGGAAACCAACGTTGTAAATAGAAGGAATTTTACAGAGAGAAAGGGAATGCAAGTTTGAATGTGATAGCGAATGAGTATGCCTGACCAGGGGTATAATGGGGGGGTTGCTCTAGGGGTGAAATCACGGGAAACACCGTTAGGAAGCATGATTGGGGAGTCTGCGAGGATAGTTCCCCTGCTCCACCGGGTCTTTGCGCATGCCATATCCGAGTATTTTTATGGGAGGTGATGTGCTGTTGCAATATGTATTGAGGGATATTTTTGAGAAAATTATTCACCACCTGCCCAGATATGGTTGAGATGCCAAGTTTGTTTTATTTTTGTTTCGTCCCCTACTCCGCCGATGAGATTATTATTCGATTTTCGAAGATTCCAAGATAGATATTACGTGAATAAAGGACGTGAATCTATGAATGATTCTTTATTTTTTTTGCTAGCTGCAGTATATACATTATTTGTCTGAAGATATATGTTAGATTGATAAAATAAAAACTTTACGAATTTTAGCCATGATAATGTTTATCAAAATTAATTCAGCTTGGTCATAAAGAAAGAGTGTGAGCTGACACGAAATGACAACAAGAATTTCACCCAGTCGTTTCCCGTATTTGAGAGAGCAGAAGAATATATATATTTTCTATATTAATTGTTCATGTACAACTCCTTACGAGATTATGAAACTTAAGCAAAATGCATTCTTTATTGTTGCCAATGAAATATACTTTTTGTTTCTATTATTGCATACACAGAGACAGACTTTTTATATTGTCCCAAATTCCCGTTTTTGTTATATAATTCTTTTTGTATTGAAGAAATCTTTAAAATCTTAATCCCTTGGATATAATATAATTAAAGAGTTTTGGAATGGAATATCTATAGATAATTATGGTTAATCCCTATCATTGTCATGAATTTAAGATTACAATTGAGCTAATTAAGATAATTGAAATTCTCCAAGATTGTATGTTGAGTTTTAAATTTAAAATTAATGATACTTAAGTCCTTTTAAGACGTGTGTTAAGAAAAAGATATTTGTACTTTTCATGATAGTAGTAGAGATATTGTCACATATGATTTTAATCTTTTGCTTTAATTTTCTCAGAGAATGTTGCCTTATAGAGAGTGTGTGCTTCGACTCAACCCTCTAATTTATAGAAAGAAAAGGATTGTCATTATAGACAAGGCTGTGTATGCTATTATAGTAAAGTCCTTGGCAATATTAAACAGAAAGGAATTGATTTATGCTTCGATGTTTCTGCAGTTGTACACTAAATTATTTTGTTTTTGTTTTTGTTTTTTCTTTCTAGATGTTAGGAAATGATTGCAGTAGCGCTTTGTCCCTTTGTATAGTAGGGCAGGAAGTTGTCATAAAGAAGGGCCCTACAAGCGAAAATTATGCTTTTTTTGAAGAAAAAATTCTCTCTCTCTCTCTCTCTCTCTCTCTCTCTCTCTCTCTCTCTCTCTCTCTCTCTCTCTCTCTCTCTCTCTCTCTACTCTGAGACTGACATGAGCTCCTTCCGATGCTACGAGAATGTTGCCGTCATTGATTCTTTTTTGTTTGTTTTTTTTCCAGCGAAGCTAGGCGATACTTGTGCCTACATTTTATTTCAGTTGATAAATTGTTGCATGCTGTTATTGCATAAATACTGATAAGACATCGGTAGTACCGACTTTTGCATAAATATTTTTGCCACATGTCGCAACTGTATAGAGAGTAGATAAAACTCCTATTGACAAATTGGGAAGCCCGAAAGTTGCCGTTTATGCTCTCTCTCTCTCTCTCTCTCTCTCTATATATATATATATATATATATATATATATATATATATATATATATATATATATATATATATATATATATATATATATATATATATATAAATATATATATATATATATATATATATATATATATATATATATATATATATATATATATATATATATATATATATATATATATATATATATATATATTATGACAGCAGGAACTTGAATATTAAAAGAGACTGTGTTAGAATGAGCATTACTATGAAATATAAGTATAGAACTCCGTTCTTACATCTGAATGCCAGTCTCCATTGTATATATATTGCTATGTCTGATTTAGTATTTTTATTTCATTTTTTTTATTTTCATTATGATCGTGATTATTGGTAATGTTATTATTATGTTGACTGTTATTGTTGCTATCTCTCAATGACCCTTTTGCTAATTATTAGTTTTTGCAAGGCAATCAGCATTAACCTGATGATTTGTATCTTTTATCTGAATTCATGCTAGCCACTGCTAATAAGAATATTTCTTTAGTGGCTTTTCTCAGCATTTAATGATTGTTTTTTTTTATGTCTCTAGTAGAGTAATGTTATGTATCAGTTTCTCAGCTAAGTCCTAAGTACCTTGGAATAATAATCTAGTGGTGTAGACATACCTTCCATTACCACCCTATTTCTAGGCAGCCCCGACCTGCAAGTTCTAAAAGTCTTTAGATTTTGTTCTCTCAAACAAGTCCCTGTTGCCCATTGAATAGAGATTGCAAGCACTTGCAGTTGCAGGGGAGGCAAAGTATGGCCATTGCTGGTACCCCGAAGTCTTAGGGAACCTTTCTTACAACTGTATTGGTGCCATAGGTTCAAATTTTCATCCCGAGGTCTGCTTCGAAGGTACGTGTGTATTGCAGTACTGAAGAGAAATCGCTGTGACGTTTCAGGTCTCCTACAGGGTGGTCTTAGTCAAGATCGGCCCGAAGGTAGGACGAAAAAGCCAGGCTGGAGGGGTTCGGAAGATGCATCAATCGCTTCCTTTTTGTCTTGCCAATCTTAGGAAGAAGATAATTTGTGGTAGTGTACGAACCTGGGCCTGCAGTGAAGACGGCGAGGGAGAGCAAAATGCGAGGACACAAGGATACCGTTATATAATGCCTAGCAAGAATTTCATGAGCAAGGGAGAGGAAACAGAAGTCTTTTTAAACATCTAATAACACCTTAGAAGCCACGTAAACGAATTGATGGGATCCAAACAGAAAGAAAGAATCCCCATACATAACTTTAGTGAAGAGAGAGGGAACAGAAGTTTTTTTAAACATCTTAATAACACCTTAGAAGCCACGTAAACGAATTGGTGAGATCCCCAGAAAGAATCCCCATACATATCCTAGCTTTAGGAAGAGAGAAAGGAAGGGTATGGAAAATCCTTTATTAGCTGTTGAAAAAACAACCCACGTATTAGAACTGAGAAAATGGGAAAGAAAATGTCCCCACCGTCTTTGACCCCTGTGCAAAAAGACAATTTATATTTTTTTTAATTTGTGTGTAGCTTTAACATAATTTTAAAGTTAAAACTCAGTCTCCTTTAGATATAGTTTTTTTGAATAAGTACCCTTGATAAACTGTAAAATTTGCACAAATCATAATAAGTTGTCTTCTGCCTAAATAATATCATTGTTTTGCTTAAATATTATCATTGTTTTGCTCTAGACATTATCATTGTTTGAATCATGATTTAATCTTGGTGTTCACTTAGTTCTCATATCAGTTTGTCTCTGAATAGTAATTGCATATTGAAATGGTGAATGTTTTTTTAACTTTTCACACCGTAACAAATGTTTTGTTTCAGGAGTAGTTTTTTTAAGGTTTACTTTTAAGAAAAATCAATGCCCCGTAGTAACGATAGGAATAGAAATTATAAGATGAGGTTTCTTATAGAAATTACCATTTATGTTATTAACTATCACATTTTTAAATGCTCAAACATGCTAATATTCTACATAATTTGTTTGCTAATGTTCTACATGATTCATATGTTCACTGTAACTAATCAAATTGTGTAAATCTTTTGAAAAAGGAGAGAAGTAGATAAAGTAACATTATGATCTAAACTAACTTGTGATCTTAAATAATGTTTGATAATGATTAGTTACACACTGAAATCCTAATGATTAAGGTTATTGTTACTTTTTAAATATAGGAATATTTGTACTAAAGATTGTTTAGAGTTGATAGAAATAGGAATTCTTAGATAATAGCTTAAATAATTCGGCCCCATTTTTATTGTAAACTAATGTTAGCTAAGATATATCCAAGAGCTCTCAAAAGATAGCCCATGCTTCAACTGAAATAAAAGATATTTCAGTTTTGGTTGGGAGGGATGTCGCATGACTGAAGTCTTGCTGAAGCCAGAATCTGAAACTGTAACGATCCGTGAAGAGAAACATGAGAGGCTAGAGGTCAAGGGTGAAATAGAATACTCTCCCAGTTGTTTATCTGGGTACAGTCAATGGATCCAGGGGGCTTAGCACCTGGCTGGATCCATAGGGCTTAGCCACCCAGCGTCAAGTGACTTAAGAGTGTGGGAAAGACCCAGAAGTCGGCCCTGCCCAAAACCACAAGTAACCCTATATTCCCTGGAGGGATACCCAATAGCCACGCACTGACCTAGAACTCTTCCGTTCTATAGGCCAGCTGAAATAGCCCATCCCCCAAGAGGAGGGACCTCCCTTTGAACCTGAAGGCAATTGGCAGAAGTAGATTTAGCGACACGCCCTGCCCTTTGGGGTATTTCAAGAATCCCCATGGCAGTCAGAGAGCGACAGTTAGTCAGAATAGTACCAGGGGCACGAATAGATCATAGATTTTGATAGTCATAGGGTGGGGGGCATTGAGGAGTCGAAGATGTTAGAATAAATTAAGATAAAGGAACCACCGCTTGTCCATTCTTACCTTGCACCCGTCTTCTGATTAAAAGTAACGTAGTAACAGGTAACACTACATCAAAATGGTGTTATCAAGTGGGATAACATCACATCATATATATATATATATATATATATATATATATATATATATATATATATATATATATATATATATATATATATATATATATTTTTTTTTTTTTTTTTTTTTTTTTTTTTTTTTTTTCCTAAATGACCAGTTTATCAGTTAAGAAGAGTATGTAGCAGAAATAGGTGGGTGTCTCCTCAGATACAAATTCGAATTCTCCTTCAAGTGGACTTTTTGTTTTGCATTTTTTTCCTCAAATTACCAAAGTCATATTTTAAGTTAGGATGTGTGTTACCAGAAAAGAGATGAATTAAGTAACTAAATAGTACTCATATGAAGATATAGAAATTTTGTGTGAAGCTAAAATAAAAGTTTTTCTCTCCTTTTTTTTTCTTCTTCTTCTCTCTATATTCTGTGAAAGGGAAAACATCAAAGTGAGGTCATCTCTGTCCCAAACCCCCTCACCAAATCCAATGGTCGGGGGAGGGGTGGTAGAGGATCTCCAGGGAATGTAGCAGGAGGAGGTGTGTCTGTTAGGAGATTAAAACAGAAAGTCAACGAATTAGAGATAATGGTTTTAAACTTTGATGACAAAATTCATAATATGGATAGAGAAATGAAAGAGAATGAAACACTCAGAGAGGAAATAAGATGTTTGTAGGAAGCAAATAAAGCACAAGAGCAAGAGAGAAAAGAACTAGAAAAACGAATAAAGAAGCTGAAAGGGGAAATGATTGAACTAGAAACCAGAATTTCTAAACAAGAAGAAGATATCAACAAACAGCTGAATGACAACCTAAATGAATTAAATGACAGTTCACTGCTCTCTTCTGAGAGAGGCAAGATTGCAGCTTGGAATGTCCAGAGTAAGGAAAACATCAAACAGTTTAGAAAAGAATTTCAGGAGCTGAATGCGGAACACGATGCTATGAAAACTTCCTTTGCTGATGCGCTAAAGGGAAATGTGGCAGTAAAAGTGGCTGTGAGGGTGGTGGCACTGGAAAACATACAAACAGTTGACTATAAAGCAACAGGGATAGGGAAAATTAAAGACATTGTAATGGAAAGGGCAAGTCCACTGATTAAACAGGCACTTGATAAAGAGAACATCTCCCTGGTAATCTCAGGCATAAGTATATCCAAGGAGCTAGGGTTGTAGACCTGATAAGAAAACTTGGAGTAGTTTGTGGTCCTGAAGATAATGTAAACATTCACCAACTAGGTAAACATTTTAGAGAGGGAAAGCAGAGACCAACAAAAGTAACCTTTGAGAGATGAGACAATACAGAACACAGGAAGAGATGGAAAAGATAAAAAAAAACTTGTTGCAAAAGGCTAGAAATTAAATGAGGACAGAAATGAAGAATAGAAGAAAATTTTCATTTCAGAGTTCTTTCAGACAAAGTGGAGATAAAGAAGATAATGACTCAAGAACAGGGGAGGGGGCCTCATTTAGATTGTTATACACAAATGCTGATGGACTAGCTGGTAAGGCAGTAGAATTAAAAGATAGGATTCACAACAATAAGGCAGATATAGTAGCAGTTCCAGACACTAAGCTGAGTGAGGACATAAACAGTGTCACAGTTTTCCCTAAGGGCTTCAGAATATTAAGGGTTGAAAGATCTGAGAGGTCTGGTGGAGGGATAGCACTGCTGATAAGTGAAAGGATTCAGGTTGAAGAAATAAAGTTTGCTATAAAAAGTGAGTTCAAGGAATTTCTTGTTGCTCGCATATACTGGGTCAGAGAGCATTATAATAACTGTAGTATATAACCCACCAAGGAACCAAAATAGGCTAGAAGTTTATGAGGGAAGTCATAAACTCAGTTCTTAACATTACACAGGAGAAAAAATGTACGATTTTGATTATGGGATATTTTAATAATAAAGAGATAGATTGAATAAATCTTGACCCACACAGTAGTGAGGAATCATTCAGGGTAAGATTCCTAGATTTTGTATAAGGTGATTTCCTACACCATCATATACTGGAACCAACGAGGGCAGGGATGGGGATGAACCATCACTACTACATCTAATATTCACAGATAACATGTTGGATATTGAAAATATTGAGTATGAGCCACAAATTGGAAAGAGTGACCACTGTGTGTTGTTGATGGAATATATCATTGAAGATGTTCTGCCTGAGAGTAAAGGCACTGAAGACACGAAGAGGAACTATCCAAAAGGAGATTACATCAAAATGAATGAGCTTTTTGCAGTAATTGACTGAAGGACCTTATTTTTCAACAAATATGTACAAGAAATGTATGACATCTTTTGTGAGAAATATAGGATGATAGTAGATTGCTGCATACCTGTCACCAAAGTAGGTGTAATTCATGCCACAGAGAAATAGTTTGATAATGAGTGTAAACAAGCTGAGGAGTGGAGAGACAAATTCTGGTAAAGGTATAGGAGGAGAACAACATAAATGTCTAGCAGATTTATAAAAGAGTAAGAAATTATTACCTAAGTAAAAGAAGAGAGGCAGAGAGGGACTATGAAATGAACATCACCAGGATGGCTAAAGAAAATCACACGCTTTTCCACAGCTTTATCAGAGGAAAATTGAAGATAAAAGAACAGGTTTTAAAGCTTAAGAGAGCGGATGGAAGCATCACGGAGACGGATGAAGAGATCTGCAAAGAATTGAACAAGGAGTTTCAGTCAGTATTTACAGTAGAAAATACCCCACCCCCTCAGATTGCAAAGATCGAAGCTCATAGGCCACTATTAGAGAACATCATCCTTTCAACCACAGAGGTATCCAAAGCACTGATGGAGTTAGATGTCCATAAAGCTATAGGTCCTGATGATATATCCCCTCATGTACTTAAAAAATGCGCAAACTCAATATTAGTCGCACTAAGTATCATATTTAAAAAGTTGCTGGACTTAGGGGAGATTCCAAGCTGCTGGAAACAAGTGAACATGATACCTATCTTGAAAAGGGAAGTAGGGATATGGCTGTAGACTATAGACCTGTTTCCTTGACCAGCATAGTTTGCAAAGTAATGGAGAAACTACTAAGGAAAAATATTTCTCTTCACTTGGAATCCTTCAACTTTTTGTCAGTGAGACAAAATGGCTTCAGAGAAGGTAGATCAACAGTAACAAACTTATTAGAATTTTATGATGAGGTAAGCCAAATCTTACAGGAAAGAGAGGGCTGGGCAGATTGCTTATTCCTAGACTTCCAGAAAGCATTTGACACTGTCCCACATGGGAGACTTATTAAGAAGCTACAAGCAGTGGCTGGAATAAGTGGAAATGTGTTGAAATGGATAAAAACATACTCTGAAGGAAGGGAACAGAGGGTTAGAGTAAGACACTCAGTGTCTGAATGGAGAGGAGTTGTACTGGAGTTCCACAGGGTTCAGTTTGAGGGCCACTTTTGTTCCTTGTATATGTAAATGACCTATCAGAGTCTGTAAATTCATTCATGAATATGTTTGCAGATAATACAAAGATTGCAATGAAAGTAATAAACGAGAACAGTGGATGTTGAACCTCAGGAAGATCTAAATAGTCTGCATGAGTGGACAGAAATGTGGCTAATGAAATTTAATGCTTCAAAATGTAAGGTAATGAGAATGGGTACAAGTGCAAGAAGGCCCAAGCTTGACTATTCGGTGGCAGGAGTGCAATTTCAAGAGAGAGAGAATGAGAGATCTAGGAGTAAACATACTTGACCTTTTGTCTCCTGAAATGCATATAAATGGCATATTAAGGGCAGCATATGCTTTCTTAGCAAATGTAAGGGTAGCCTGCAGGCACATGGATAAAAGGAAATGTTCAGAAATATTTATGTAACCTATGTGAGACCAAAACTTGCATATGCAGCCCCCTTTTGGAATCCACACTTGAAAAACCAAATAGTTAAGTTGGAAATTTTTCAAAGACATGCCACGAAACTGGTGCCAGAAATACGCAATTTCAGTTATGATGAGAGGCTGAGAATTAGACTTACCATCACTCAAAGGTAGAAACTTGAGGGGGTATATGGCGACAGTCTTTAAATTCCTTCATGGTTATGACAGATCGGATAGGGATCGATATTTTGATATGGTTGGCACTAGAACTAGAGGTAATAGTTTGAAGCTTCGTAAGAAAACTTCTTTGCAGGATGTAAGGATGTACTCTTTTAGTGCAAGAGTAATTGATAATTGGAATTCGCTAAGCAAGGAGGTAGTTAATGCTAACTCAATCCATAGTTTTAAGGACAAGTATGATAAGTATCACTAAGTACAAAATTGAACCGATCAGGAGACGGAAAGTTACAAGCTTTGGGTTCTTTCCCGTAAGCACAATTAGGTAATTACAATTAGGTATTTACTGGTAAGCTGAATCTTACGGGAAAGAGAGGGTTGGGCAGATTGCTTATTCCCAGACTTCCAGAAAGCATCTGATGCAGTCCCACACGGGAGACTTATCAAGAAGCTGAAGGCAATGGAGAGAATATGTGGAATTGCCTTGAAGTGGATGCAAATTTACTTAGAAGGAAGGGAACAGAGGGACACAGTAAGACACTCATTATCTGAATGGAGAAGGGTTAGTGGTGGAGTTCCACAGGGTTTAGTTTTAGGGCCACTTATGTTCCTTGTATATGTAAATGACCTACCAGAGTCTGTAAAGTAATTCATGAATATGTTTGCAGATAATGCAAAGATTGTGAAAAAAGTAAGAGACGAGAACAATGGTAGAGAACTTCGGGAAGACCCAAACAGTCTGCGTGAGTGGTCAGAAAAGTGGCTAATGAAATCCATTACTTCTAAATGTAAGGTAGTGAGAATGGGTACAAGTGGAAGAAGGCCCAAGCTTGACTACCCAATGGCTGGAGCAGAATTTCAAGAGACAGAAAATGAGAGTATTAGGAGTAAACATACTGGCAGATTTGTTTCCAGAAACGCATATAAATGCCACATTAAGGGCAGCATATGCGTTCTTAGCAAATGTAAGGGTAGCCTTCAGGCACATGGACAAGGAAATGTTCAGAAATGAGTAAACTATGTGAGGCCAAAGCTTGAATATGCATCCCCCTTTTGGAATCCCCCTTGAAAAAGCACGTAGTTAAGCTTGAAAAAGTTCAAAGACATGCCACGAAACTGGTGCCAAAAATACGCAATCTCAGTCATTAGGAATTGCTGAGTGAATCACACTTGCCATCATTCGAAGCTAGAAGAATGAGGAGGGGGGCTATGTTGACAGTTTTTAAATTCCTTCATGGTTTTGACAGAGCCGAGAGAGATCGATATTTTGATATGGCTTGCACTAGAGCTAGAGGTCATACTTTGAAGCTTCGTAAGAAAGCTTCTTTGCAGGATGTATTGAAGTACTTTTTTAGTGTATGAGTAGTTGTTGATTGGAATTCGCTAAACAAGGAGGTAGTTAATGAAAACGACCGGGAGACGGGTAGTTAGGAGCATAGGGATCTTTCCCGTAATCACAGTTAGGTAATTGCAATTAGGTAATTACACACACACACACACAGATATATATATATTATATATATATATATATATATATATATATATATATATATATATATATATATATATATATATATATTTATATATATATATATATTATATATATATATATATATATATATATATATATATATATATATATATATATATATATAATATATATATATATATATATATTATATATAATATATATATTCGCATTATGCTTTATTTGTTACTGATATGGTATCTCTTTACATTCATACCAAGTAATTTCAGTGCTAGTTACACTCCACTACTCGTAATGCAGGAAAGCATTACGGTACTCATTATTTGAAATATAAGCTATATATGAAGTGAAGTAAATTTGGCTTTGCATGATATCATCGATACTGTATGGGTTGCTCTCAGGGTATAGTTTATTATTATTATTATTATTATTATTATTATTATTATTATTATTATTTTTATTAATGTTATTATTATTATTATTATTATTGTTATTATTATTATTAGATCATGGTCAGTGAGCTTCTTAAAGAGTGGGGAGAAGAGGGCTTCAACAATCACATATCAAAACTCCGGGATTTTTATCGATCTCAGAGAGATGCTATGCTATTGGCAGCTGAGACCCATCTTAAAGGTACATTTATAAACTTATTCTATATTATTCAAAAGACTTCTACTGGAGATAAGGAAGAATTATTACTCAATATTACACATTTATATAATATCTATCGAAATTAAATCCATTATTACATAAGATACTATTTTTCTCCTTCATTGCTTAGGCCTATGTGAATGGACAGTACCTACTGGAGGGATTTTTCTATGGCTCAAGGTAAGTTGAAGTTTTTATATCTTCTCAACCCTGTGTTATTGGGAAAGAAGTAGAGTTGGAAGTGAAAAGCAAATTCCTATGACATATATCTAGATTCCACCCAGAAATTCCTGCTTGAGCTCCCCAGGGTGGCTCGTACAGTTTCTCTTCGACAGATTTATATGAGACTAAGAGGGTGGTAGTGAAACGAATCGTGTGGTAAACATTCATAAGTAAGTACTCCTTTAGATGAGCTGAGTCAGCGATGAAGCAGTATCTTTGTATGCTCGGATTTCTTACGGGTAGTAAAGCCTGTACTCGATTGTCGTGTTAATAAAACTTAGATTTAGTGATATGTTTCTTTACACGGCATATAGGAAAGATATTGAGGATACTTCGCTGAGTCATATTTCAAGACTTCTTTTTTCTATAGCAGCATGCCAGTATTTGTAACAGTATTTTGATCCTATAAAAAGAGTAATTTACCCTGAGGAATTTTATGTCTTCAAGTGAAGCACTATGGCAGTACAATATATACTTGAACATTTCTTTTCTCTTTTCAAAAGTATATGAAAATGTAAGAGGGTCAAGGAAACAGTGTATCTTATTTATTGTTCTTAATTTGTATGTATGATGTAGCTCTCGTCATTCTTCTTCTTCTTCTTCTTCTTCGTCTACATCTTTTCCCACTTTTATGTGGGGTCGATGTTTCTGGCCAGTTTTCTCCATTTGTTTCTGTCCCATACCTCATCACCCAACAAACCTTTAGACCTCAGGTCGTCATTGATGCAATCCACCCACCTACGCTTTGGTCTCCCTCTCCTCCTACTCTGTATATGGAGACTGATCTCTAATACCCTGGGTTACTACATCCAAGGCCAGATCAAATAGATATGGACTCAAAGCAGACCCTTGATGCAGGCCAACAATTACTGAGAGACTTTTCGCCAAGCCCACATTGCTCTTAACATTTGCCGCTGCCCTCTCATACATATCGTGGTTGATTCTTACATATTTCTCGGGGACTCCCTTTTCTCTAATACACCTCCACACCTCTTGACGTGGCACTCGATCATATGCCTTTTCTAGGCCAATAAAGACCATATGCAGTCCTTTCTGTTTCTCCCGATGCTTTTCCATCATTTGTCTCAAGGCAAATATGGCATCCACTGTCCCACTTCCAGTCATGAAGCCAAACAGTTCATCCCCAATTGTTGTTTCCTCTCTGAGTCTCCTCTCTATGATCTTCTCCCATATCTTCATAGTATGACTTAACAACTTTATACCTCTAGTCTCCACACTCCTAAATGTCTCCCTTCCCTTTATAGATTGGGATGATTAGGCTTCCTCTCCACTCCTCTGGCATCTTTTCCTGACTAAAGATCTTTTGCATTAAGTCCCACAAGATATCTATGCCTTCCTCTCCAAGACTCTTCCATACCTTCACTGGCAGCTTATCAGGTCCTGCTGCCTTTCCATTTTTCATTTTCCTTACTGCCCACTCTACCTCTCTTCTAGTCACTGTTGTTTTAACTGCCTCATTTGGAAGTCCATCTTCAAATACTGCTCTTGGGTTCTCGTCATTAAGTAATTCTTCAAAATAAGTTTCCCATCTGCTTTTTATTTCATCCTCTTTTGCTAGAACTACTCTATGGTTATCCTTTATTTGTCTTACTTGGGTCAAGTCCTTGGATGCAGCATTTCGGGCCTTGGCAATTCGCAATATTTTCTTCTCTCCTTCTGGTGTTTCCAGCTTTTCATAGACTTCATTCAATGTCTCTGCCTTTGCTTTTGCTACTGCTCTCTTTGCCTCCTTCTTTGCCTGCTTGTACTCTTCTTTATCCTGCTCCAGTCCTGATAAATCTGTTTTTTTCTTAGCTTCTTACTTGTTCTTCACCTATTCTTGCACTTCCTCATTCCACCACCATGACTCTTTATCATTTGGGGGTTTCCTTCCTGATGACTTTCCAAGTACCTCCTCACCAACCCTCAAAATCACCTTATTATTCTCTGTCCACCATTCTTGTACATCCTCATGCAACCTTACTGCTTCCAACCCTCTTCCCTTAAACATAGCTCTCAGCTCTGCATCTTTCAATCTCCACCATTTTATCTTTGGGTCCATCCTCGGCTTCTTACTTTTCCTACATTTCCTGAGCCTGCAATCAGTTACTACTAGCCTATGTTGCATTGCTACACTCTCCCCATTTATTACTTTATAGTTGCTAATCTCCTTTAGATGGTCTCTCCTACACAACAATAAATCTATCTGGCTCTCCCTTCCACCACTACTGTATGTAATCAATCTGTTTTGCTTTTTCTCAAAGAATGTGTTGACCAATGCCAGATCAAATGCCACTGCAAAATCAATCACTCTCTCTCCCCCCTCATTTCTCTTGCCCACCCCCCAGCCCCCATGAATTCTACCTATCTCAGCCCTCCCAATTCCCAAGTGGCCATTTAGATCTCCTCCCAAAATTACCCTCTCCCTTATAGGAATTGTTCTAACCTCCTGGTCCATCTCCTCCCACAATGCATCCTTCACCTCCGCTGTACCAGTTTGTGGGGCATAGGCACATACCACATTGACTACCGTTTCTCCCAGTCCCAGCTTTAAAGTCATAATTCTGTCACTCTTTCTATTCACACCAAGTAAGCTTTCCTTCAGGTCTTTGGATAGTATTATTCCTACACGAATCCTCCCTTCCTCATTTGCTCCACAATAGAGCAATTTGCAACCCTCACCCAGTTCCCTCACCTTATTTCCTTTCCAACTGGTCTCCTGCACACACAGCACTCCAATTCTCCTCCTCTCCATCAGGTCCACTAATTCTCTCCCCTTCCCAGTCATCGTCCCCACATTAAGAGTGCCCACCCGCAGCACCACCTCTGATACTCTCCCTCGAGCTTGCCTCTTTAACCCAGCCTGCCCATGACTGGGTAGCCCTTGCTGTATGGTGATTATTCTCGTTATCTGTACTGGCCATATTTTGGTTTAGGCAAACTTTTTATGGCCGGATGCCTTTCCTGACGCCCAACCCTCCCCATCTACCCGGGCTTGGGACCGGCACCAAGTTGAGGCTGGCTTGCCCCCCTCAGTGGCTGGGTTAGTTCTCGTCATTATATATATCAAAATTAAATTTGAGTTTATAGTTATTATGAAACAGGCCTTGGGTACACCGGTCGTACCAAACCTCTCTTTCTTATTTAACTCGCTCTGCTTTTATTGTAGCTAGGAACCCCTGAACTACTCAGATTCGAAGATCTGGGGCTTACTTTATAAGTTAATGACCTTAACTCCTCTCCCACTGACAAATTTTTCTGGTCCTTAACCAAAAACCTCTCCAAACACTTCTGTAACTCAAGCTTTCTCCCTCTCATTCGTTCTGATGGTTCTATAGCTTGCTCTCCCACTGACAAAGCCACTCTCTTTTGCTCTCATTTCTCTGCCAACTCTTCTGTAAATGATTCCAGTGCACCTCTCCCTTAATCTTTACCCCTTTCTAACCCTATGCCCGCCCTTATCCTTTCTTCATGCAAAGTTCATAAGGTTCTTTGCTCGCTAAAGAGGAACAAGGCATCTGGTCCCGATGGCATCCCTGCAAGGTTCCTTAAGGAGTTTGCAGATGAACTTGTTCCCGTGCTTTGCCGTATCTTTCGCCTCATTCTGTCAACCAGTATCTATCCTTCATCTTGGAAGCATGCACTAGTGCAACCTGTTCCTAAGAAGGGTGACTGCTCTGTTACTTCAAACTACCGACCTATTGCCCTAACCTCTTCTATTGCTAAAGTTTTCGAAACTTTGCTCAATGCTCGCTTTTTGAAACATCTTGAATCTAATTCACTTATCTCCGATCACTAGTACGGCTTCCGCAAGGCAAGACCCATAGGTGACCTCCTGTCCTATCGTACTCATATATGGTCATCTTCTCTGAGGAACTATGGGGAATACTTTGTCTTTGCCCTTGATATCTCTAAGGCTATTTACAGAGTCTGGCACAAGGCTCTGTTGGCCAGACTCCCTGCCTATGGCGTTACCATTTCTCTCCGTTTTCTGAATTCCAGTTTTCTATCTGACCGATTTATATCTGTGGTTGTTGACAGTGCAAAATCTAGCCATTTCCTGTTACCAGTGGTGCTCCACAGGGCTGATATTTCACCTACTCTGTTCCTTCTCTTCATCAATGATCTTCTTCAGTCCCCATCTTCCTCTCTACTTCGCGCCATTGCCGACGATTCTGCCCTTCATTTTTCCTCTGCTATTTCTTCACAACCTTCATCTGCTACTTGTAATCAGTCTCGTATCACTCTTTCTTCTACTCTCAACTCCGATTAGCAGAGGGTATCTGGGTGGGGCACTCAAAATTTAGTTAAATATAATACCTCCTCCTGATAGCCCTATTGTCTTTGAAACTAACGACTTTTACCCTCTTAACTCTATCAACATATTAGGAATCCATATAGCCTCTAACTTGTCTTGGAGGAATCACATAATCCAAATTTCTAAATCTGCATCCAAATAAGTAATTGGGGGTTCTGTTTCGTTTTCGTCATTACTTTACTCTTTACAGTTACTTGCAATCTATAAAGGTCTTATCCGTCCCTTCAAATCTGGATTCTCTTTCTCTTCGCTGTAAGGTATAATCCCTTTCTCTTTCGATAGCTACTACTTCCATCGCTGCTCTGATGAGTTGGCAAGTTGCATCCCTCTCCCACTGTCAAGGCCATGTAACTCTCGCCAAGTGGCCTTGTCTTACATGTACTGTGTGGAGATTTTTGGGTCATGGATTGGTCAGCGCAGTGACTGCTTCTTCCCATATACCTCCAGAATCTGGAACTCTTTTCCTTCCCCTGTCTTTCCTAATTCTTATAACTTATCTTCCTTCAAAATAGGTCTTCAGTACTTTGACTATTCTTTCAGTCTGTCCTCTCCCTTTGTGTATCATTACCTCATCTCTGCCTTGTCCCAAGCCTTTTCATTTTCCTTCGTCTTAATGTTATCTTCGTGCCCGGACCTTTATTGAATAGGGCAGTTTTTTTTGCCTGTTCCAGTGTCATTCATAAAAAAAAAAATAACGAATCCAGAGTCTTCCTTAGTTACTGGCATTTCTTTTTCTTTTCTTTTTTCTATTTGAAGATATTTTTAGTGGAAAGTCGATAAGGAAATTATATTAGATAAAAGTAACTCACATGCAAATCAATTATGTGTTTAGTTTGTATTATTTATGTTTTTAGGTGCCTGCTCTTCGTGACACATTACCGATGCTTCAAAATCGTGCAGTGAAGAAAGATGTTATTTTAGTCCCTGGTAGAGATTTTACTTTGGATGCAAATAAACCTTGCCAGTACATGAGAGCTGCTTACTCCAACGTCACTCCAGAACAAATGATGAGGGTAGGGATTGTTCTAGTTCAAGCCTCGTATATCTAAATGTTCAGATAGCCTGAAGTAAAAGAGCATTTTTAGTTTACTTAAAATATTTTGAGGTACAATTTAAGAGTAGTACAGACCCATCTTAGATGTTTTTATTTTTCTCCATTCTAATGTAGTCACAAGGAGGCATTCTATAGCATAATATTTTTTGAAGTTCATATTATCTAAAAAAGAAGAGCAGAGTTCATGTCCAATTTCATTTGGTCTGAAGGACGGATTAGTTCAGACCATGTGGATTTATATGCTTTTAGATATTTTAAACTAATATCTTTAGTTGGTAGACACCGTACAACAGGAACTTAATCAAAGCTCTATTAGTTTTGATATCAAAACCTGAGGGAGGTGAGTAGAATACTTCCTCCGTGTTCCCCTGCGTTTCGTAAAAGTCGACTAAACTGGGTGGAGCAGGGGGACTGTGAATGCCCTCCTCTGTAATTTTCATCCTATGAATAGCCAAAAAATGCGGGGATATTCAGGCAGGAGAGACCCAGCCAGAACTCTAGTAATTGAGTCTCTGAATGTGCATGGTTGTGGTGTAAGTGAAAGTAAGATGGAGGTGATAGGGAGTATGATTGTGGAGGGAAAGATGGATGTGCATGCATTGAGCGAAATTAAGATAAAAGGGAATGGTGAGATGACATTTGGAAGTGTGATAGGTAGGGTGTATGAAGTTGAGAGAGAGAGGAAGAGAGATAGAGTGGTTCTGTTGGCAAGTGAAGAGATAAATAAGTGTGTGGTGGAATGGAAGGAATTATCATCTAGAATAATAGTGGCTAAAATAGACTGGGATGGGAAGTTTGGGCGTTTATAAGCACATATGATCCTTGCAGTGAAAGAAGTGAGGAAGAAAGAGAAGAATTTTGGATGAAACTGAACGAATATGCAAGACTTGGGAATGAATGTGACTGTGGTATTGATGGGAGATTAAATGCTAGAATAGGGAAGGAGCCAGTGGATGGTGTAATTGGGAAGTATGGAGTACCAGGTAGGAATGAGAGTGGAGAGGAAATTATAGAAATGCGATTGAGATAGAGATGTTGATTGCTATTGCTGTTTTCATAACGAAGGATTTGCACAAGTATACATGGGTCAGAGTAGATAATGGTAGAGTAGTTGACAGAGCATTAATGGATTATGTTATGGTGGACAGGAGGGTGACTGGAAGAGTATTGGATTTGAATGCACTGAGAGGAGCTGGTGGTGGAATATTTGATCATTATTTAGTGGAAGTAAAGTGAGAGTTGGAGAAAAGTGGAGAAAGAAGAGAAGTGAGAGAGAAAGAGAGGTGCAAAAGTGAATGAATTGAATAAGAAAGAGAAAGACTGTGAGTATAAGGCTAGTCTGAGGAATGTGTGGAATGTAGTGTAAGAGACCGTGGAGGAGGGATTGGAAGAAAAATGGAGTTGTTTCAAGGAGGAAGTCGTGAAGTGTGCCAAGGCAGTGTGTGGAAGGAGATTAACTGGTGAGAGTAAAAGGAAAGGTAGTGAATAGTGGATGAGGAGGTGAGTGCAGTAGTGGCTGAAAAGAAGCAAGCATCTGAGATATGGTTGCAGATGGGAAATCTAGAGGCATATGAAAGGTATTGTGCAAAGAGGAGGTAAAGAAAGAAGCTGATGAAAGGTGGAGTAGATGCTTATCTGAGAATTTTGAAAGGAATAAAAAGATGTTTTGGAAGGAAGTGAAAAGAGTGAGGAAAGGTGAGTCTGGTAGGGAGGAAAATGTGAAAGGACCAGATGGATGATTAATAGTAGATGAAATAAATGTGAGAGAGAGATAGCGAGAGTATTTCAAGGAACTGCTAAATGAGGAAGATAATAGAAAGGCAGAGATTGTGGCTGAGGGAAGTGAATGAAGAATGCCAATGTTGGATAATGAGAATGATTGAGAATAACAAAACAGGATGTACATTTGGCACTGAGAGCGATGAAAGTAGATGAAGCACCATGGATAGATGGGTGACATGTTGAATGCTTGTCAAAAGGTGGGGAGGCATTAATGGAATGGATGGTTAAGTTGTTGAATGTATGTTTTAGGAAAGGGAGGGTCCCATTTGATTGGAGGAGTGCATGTGTAATTCCACTTTATAAAGGGAAAGGAAATAAGTGTGAGTGTAGCAGTTTTAGAGGGATCAGTTTATTGAATGTAGTTGGTAAGCTTTATGGACTTAGAAAAAGTGTATGACTGGGTTGATAGAGAGGAATTTTGGAGTACTGCAACTGGAAGGAATAAGCGGAAGTTTGCTGAAAGTGGTGAGGAGTTTTTACATGAATAATAGAGCATGTGTGAGAGTCGGGAATGGTATGAGTGATTGGTTTCAAGTGAATGTAGGGTTACATCAAGGTTGTGTAATGTTTCCATTGTTGTTTAATGTGTGTATGGATGGAGTGGTAAGGGAAGCAAATGTAAGAGTATTAGACATAGGTTTGGAACTAGTGGGTGAGTATGGAAAGTTATGGAAATTGAATCAATTGCTAATTGCAGATGATACTGAGAATGAACTGAATCATTTGGTATCTGAGTTTGTTAGGGTGTGTGAAAGAAGGGAGTTGGGAGTAAATATTTGGTATAAGTAAAGTCATGAGATGCACGGAGAGTGTTAATGTTGGCAGACTGAATTTAAGAGTAAGTGGGGAGGTACTTGAAGAAGTCGAGAGTTTTAAGTTTCTGGGGTCACATGTATCAAGGAGTGAACGAGTGGATGCAGAGGTAAATCATAGAGTGAAGGAAACAAGTAAATGTCTATGTGGGTTGAAAAGTGTAATGAGAAATAGATATTTGGAAATGAATGCAAAGAGAAGGATATATGAAGGCATGATTGTGCCAACAGCATTGTATGGAGCAGAGACTTGGAATGCAAGAGACAATGACAGGAACAAGTTGAATGTAATTGAGATGAGGTGTTTGAAAAGTATGATTGATGTATCTAGAATAGGTACAGTAAGAAATGAGGATGTCAGGCAGAGAACGGGTGTTGAAAGGAAGCTGTTGGATAGATTAGATCAGATTGACTTGATTTGGACACATGGAATGGATGATTGATGAACGAATAGTGAAGCGAGTGTGGTGTGCAGAAGTGATTTGAGTTAGGTTAAGAGGAAGACCTATAATGAGATGGATGGATGGCGTGAAAAGGGCAATGAATGCACGTGGAATGTTAGTGAAGCAGGGAAGAGAGTATGCAAGAGATAGGAATGAGTGGAGGAAGATTGTGTATAGATGACACAGGACAAAGGGATTTCTCACACTTTCTAGCTCAGTGAACTGTGATGGACGGTAGTGAAGAGAGTTGCCATTTGATGAAGCGATGGGGGTAAACCAACTGCGGCTCTCGGGCCTCATCGTAGAATGTTCTTATCCACATACCATGTGGATAACCGAAGAAGAGTGGAAGGGGGAGAAATGTGGCAACCCATTATCCCCAAGGAGCTAAAAGGAGTGGTTGAGGTATATGTCTATCATGTTGAATGTCTGTTTATTAGCTCGGCCACCCCCCTTATAAATACTTTATTGGGAGAATGAGGCCATGTATATATATGTATGAATGTAGAAATTTAAATGAATGTACTTTGAAGAACGGATATTAATTCAAACCTTAGAATTTCTATTTTTTTTTTTTTACTTTTAAATATGCTTTTGTTACAGGGGGACTTCGTAAGACACGAATTGAATTGAATCCCATATAGTTAGAAGTCAAAGCTACAGTTTATGTCTACTTTTATGCAGCTTAACTAACGGATATTAGTTCAAATAGGTTCGATTTATAGTTTTATAAGTTTTCAGCTAATATCATTACATAAAAACATATGAAATTTTTAGGCCCATTAATAATTTTGAATAATGACATACAAACTTAGTATGACTTATCAGATCAACTGAAGAATCCCCTCCAGATCCACCCGGGGGGAGATTCTTCAGTTGATCTGAGTTAGGGGGGGAATCCTTCAGTACTGTCTGTCTGTTTAGATTTGGTTAGATTAGGTTAGGTTAGGTTAGTTTGGGTTAGGTCTTTATTTTGTAATTTAAATTCATCCATCCATCCATCCATATATTCCAAGGTAGATAAACAGACAGACCTAACCTAACCTAACCGTACCTAACCTAACACATCCCTTCAGCCCTTCCCATCTGACATGTCACAAGACTCTCCATCTCTAGTTTCTCTCTGAAATTGTTACGCCGGGCACTCTGGGGGGAGATTATTCAGTTGATCTCAGTTGGAGGAAGATTCTTCAGTTGGGTGGTCGGGGGGGGAGATTCTTCAGTTGATCCGACTTATCTGTTGTATATTTTATAAGAAAAATGAAGTTATCGATAATCCTTTCCAGCAGAAAAAAAGGATCCTCTCTCTGGTCAAAAATTATATATATATATATATATATATATATATATATATATATATATATATATATATATATATATATATATATATATATATGATGAGAATAGAATTAGAATTAAAGGAATAATTGGTTGCGAAATAGGTTGTCAAAACTAGTGGGGGGGGGAGATTATCTTTACTAGTGTAGACACAGAGAGGTAATCTTATCCTCATATTAATCCTCTTATATTTATTTCTCTTTACAGGCTGCCAAAAACTTAGCTGAACTTATTAGAGAAGAGATAGTGTTGCAAGATTCGCAAATATCTACATAAATCTGCATCTCTCTCTCTCTCTCTCTCTCTCTCTCTCTCTCTCTCTCTCTCTCTCTCTCTCTCTCTCTCTCTCTCTCTCTCTCTCTCTCTCTCTCTCTCTCTCATAATACACCAGATTCTTAGGGAATAAAACAAGTTCAAAAATGTCTTTCACACACAAAAATATTTGTGTCAATAAAAGTGTTCATGGATGGTGTTTTCTTTTTCATGGCTGTCCCTTCTGATATTTCTTCAAATCGTTTTAAGTCTATTGATTTATCATTTCTTAGCCCAGTTTCAGGGTTTATTGCATTCATTTTTTAGTTTCTTATATATACTTATTTTTAGTTACTTTTACTTCCAGTATGTATATATTTTTATATATAACAATATGTTTTAAAATTTCCTGATTTACATATTTTAAGTAAAAATATCCAGTTTTGCTCATGTATTTTTTTTTTTAAGTTATCGTATAAACTTTTTCAGTAAAAATTTTACCACATTGTAATTTATGCATTATATGAAACTTTGTTTTCTTACGAATTCTCAGTTATTTTTTGTATGATAACTGTATTCATATATATATATATATATATATATATATATATATATATATATATATATATATATATATATATATATATATATATATATATATATATATATATATATATATATGCTTTTACTTATTTATATATTAGTACTTTTATGTATACTGTTACTTATTATTAAATATTACGTATTCAAATATTATTTATTTGTATAATTTTTGCTTACCTATTTAATATGA
Organism: Halocaridina rubra; assembly: GCA_037179515.1. Taxonomy (NCBI): domain Eukaryota; kingdom Metazoa; phylum Arthropoda; class Malacostraca; order Decapoda; family Atyidae; genus Halocaridina; species Halocaridina rubra. The sequence continues at coordinate 9,571 of JAXCGZ010019471.1, read as the reverse complement.
TGTCTAATTTATTTTTAACAGTTTTCTTATTTAGACATGATTACTATTTTAATTATTTTTTTTTTATTTTGAGTGTAGTATTCATCTAACTATTACTATTACTATTACTATTATTATTTTTATTTTATTTAAGTGAATCGTAATTGTGCTTTTCTTTCAGTTACGGTGTTGTGGTCTCTTTATATTTTTTTCATATCATTCTTTCAGTTTATGTTGCTTTATTATTATTATTATTATTTTTTATTATTATTATTGTTGTTGTTGTTGTTGTTGTTCTAATGCATCATTATCATCATCATCAAAATCATTATATACTTTGAGTATTTACAATTTATTTCATCTTTTACCTGTATCGACACCCAGGTAACATGCATATACAACACGATGTATGTATATAGGTATTATAACTCTCGAAGTGGGTTTTAATCTTATCTTACTCGATAAAACTGAGAGCCTCAGATGAAGTAACTTTAAGCGGTAGTACATAAGGTGGAAGAATTTGTTAAATTTTGAAAATATTTGAAAATATTACTTTGGTAAATTACCGCTATTTTGGAAATAGCTTCTAATATTTTCATGGACCGATGACCAGAACAAGAACAGATATATTATATATGCCAAAGAAATTTCAGTTTTCTTCATTTGTTTGTATTGTGAGGAGTGGTTCGAATTATTGCAATGAACATTTTAAATATTCCGGGCTGTATACTTGAAGACCTGGGTTCGAATCAATATCTTCAAGTTGTGAAAGCAAAATTACACGTGTTCTGTGATGGAGTGGAAACCGGTCGTATCAAATGCTCAAATGTGTGACATTATTAGGAGACATAACGGTCGTTTATATATATATATATATATATATATATATATATATATATATATATATATATATATATATATATATATATATATATATATATATATATATATATATATATATATATATATATATATATATATATATATAAAAGAGCTAAGGAGTGGAGAGACAAATGCTGGAAAAGGTATAGGAGGAGAAAAAACATAAATGCCTGGCAAACCTACAAAAGAGCAAGAAATGACTACCTAAGTAAAAGGAGAGAGGCAGAGAGAGACTATGAGAGGGACATCACCAGAAAGGCTAAAGAAAATCCCAAGCTTTTCCACAGCTTTATCAGAGGAAAACTGAAGGTAAAAGAACAGGTTTTAAGGCTAAAGAGAGCGGATGGAAGCATCACTGAGACGGATGAAGAGATCTGCAAAGAATTGAACAAGGAGTTTCAGTCAGTATTTACAGTAGAAAATACCCCCACCCCCTCAGATTGCAGTGATAGAAGCTCAAGGGCCGGTATTAGAGAACATCAACCTTACAGCCACAGAGGTATGCAAAGCGCTGATGGATTTAGATGTTCATAAAGCTACAGGTCCTGATGACATATCACCTCATGTGCTTACAAAATGCGCAAACTCAATATCAGTGGCACTAAGTATCATATTTAAGAAGTCACTGGAGTCAGGGGAGATTCCAAGATGCTGGAAACAAGCAAATGTGATACCTATCTTCAAAAAGGGAAGGAGGGATACGGCTCTGAACTATAGACCAGTTTCCTTGACCAGCATAGTTTGCAAATTTATGGAGAAACTACTAAGGAAACATATCTCTCTTCACTTGGAATCCTTCAACTTTTTGTCAGTGAGGCAACATGGCTTCAGAGAAGGTAGATCAACAGTAACAAACTTATTAGAATTTTATGATGAGGTAAGCCAAATCTTACAGGAAAGAGAGGGCTGGGCAGATTGCATATTAATAGACTTCCAGAAAGCGTTTGACACTGTTCCACCTGGGAGACTTATTAGGAAGCTGCAATCAATGGCTAGAATAGGTGGAAATGTTTTGGAATGGATAAAAACTTACTTAGAAGGAAGGGAACAGAGGGTTAGAGTAAGACACTCAGTGTCTGAATGGAGAAGAGTTAGTAGTGGAGTTCCACAGGGTTGAGTTTTAGGGCCACTTTTGTTCCTTGTATATGTAAATGACCTACCAGAGTCTGTAAATTCATTCATGAATATGTTTGCAGATGATGCAAAGATTGTGAAGAAAGTAAAAAACGAGAACAATGGTAGAGAACTTCAGGAGGATCTAAATAATCTGCATGAGTGGTCAGAAAAGTGGCTAATGAAATTCAATACTTCAAAATGTAAGGTAATGAGAATGGGTACAAGTGCAAGAAGGCCCAAGCTTGACTACTCGGTGGCTGGAGTACAACTTCAAGAGACAGAAAATGAGAGAGATCTAGGAGTAAACATACTGGCAGATTTGTCTCCAGAAATACATATAAATGGCATAGTAAGGGCAGCATATGCATTCTTATCAAATGTAAGGGTAGCCTTCAGGCACATGGACAAGGAAATGTTCAGAAATATTTATGTAACCTATGTGAGGCCAAAACTCGAATATGCAGCCCCCTTTTGGAATCCGCACTTGAAAAAGCACATAGCTAAGCTTGAAAAAGTTCAAAGACATGCCACGAAACTGGTGCCAGAAATACGCAATCTCAGTTATGATGAGAGGCTGAGGGAATTAGACTTACCATCACTCGAAGCTAGAAGAGTGAGGGGGGATATGGTGACAGTCTTTAAATTCCTTCATGGATATGATAGAGTGGATAGGGATCGATATTTTGATATGGCTGGCTCTAGAACTAGAGGTCATAGTTTGAAGCTTCGTAAGAAAACTTCTTTGCAGGATGTAAGAAAATACTTTTTCAGTGTAAGAGTAGTTGATAATTGGAATTGGCTAAGCGAGGAGGTAGTTAATGCTATCTCAATCAATAGTTTTAAGGACAGGTATGATAAGTATCACTAAGTCTAAAATGGAACCGATCAGGAGACGGGAAGATACGAGCTTTGGGCACTTTCCCGTAAGCACAATTAGGTAATCACAATTAGGTAATCACATGGATTAGCTGGTAAGGCAGTAGAATTAAAAGATAGGATTCACAAGAGTAAGGCAGATATAGTAGCAATTACAGAGACTAAGTTGAGTGAGGACATAAACAGTGTCACAGTTATTCCTAAGGGCTTCAGAATACTAAGGGTTGAAAGATCTGAGAGGACTGGTGGAGGGATAGCACTGCTCATAATTGAAAGGATTCAAGTTGAAGAAATAAACGTGGCTATAGAAAGTGAGTTCAAGGAATTTCTTGTTGCTCGCATAAATACTGGGTCAGAGAGCATTATAATAACTGTTGTATACAACCCACCAAGGAACCAAAATAGGCTTGAAGTTTATGAGGAAAGTCATATAGGTACTATTGAAGTCAAAAACTCAGTTGTTAACATGGCACGGGGAAAAAAAATGTAGGATTTTGGTTATGGGAGACTTTAATCATAAAGAGATAGATTGGATAAATCTTGACCCACACAGTGGTGAAGACTCATTTGGGGCAAGATTCCTAGATTGCGTACAAGGGAATTTCCTACACCAACATGTAATGGAACCAACAAGGGCCAGGGGTGGGGATGAGCCATCACTACTTGATCTAGTGTTCACAGATAATGTGTTGGATATTGAAAAAATTGAGTATGAACCACCAATTGGAAAGAGTGACCACTGTGTGTTGTTGATGGAGTATATCATTGAAGATATTCTTCCTGAGAGTAGAGGCACTGAGGACATGAGGAGGAACTATCCGAAAGGAGATTACATCAAAATGAATGAGCTTTTTGCAATTATTGACTGGAGAACCTTATTTTACAACAAATCTGTACAAGAAATGTATGACATCTTTTGTGAGAAATATGGGAAGATAGTAGATTGCTGCATACCTGTCACCAAAGTAGGTGTAATTCATGCCAGAGAGAAATGGTTCGATAATGGGTGTAAAAGAGCTAAGGAGTGGAGAGACAAATGCTGGAAGAGGTATGGGAGGAGAAAAAACATAAATGCCTGGCAAACCTACTAAAGAGCAAGAAATGACTACCTAAGTAAAAGGAGAGAGGCAGAGAGAGACTATGAGAGGGACATCACCAGGAAGGCTAAAGAAAATCCCAAGCTTTTCCACAGCTTTATCAGAGGAAAACTGAAGGTAAAAGAACAAGTTTTAAGGCTAAAGAGAGCGGATGGAAGCATCACTGAGACGGAAGAAGAGATCTGCAAAGAATTGAACAAGGAGTTTCAGTCAGTATTTACAGTAGAAAATACCACACCCCCTCAGATTGCAGTGATAGAAGCTCAAGGGCCGGTATTAGAGAACATCAACCTTACAGCCACAGAGGTATGCAAAGCGCTGATGGATTTAGATGTTCATAAAGCTACAGGTCCTGATGACATATCCCCTCATGTGCTTAAAAAATGCGCAAACTCAAAATCAGTGGCACTAAGTATCATATTTAAAAAGTCACTATAGTCAGGGGTGATTCCAAGATGCTGGAAACAAGCAAATGTGATACCTATCTTCAAAAAGGGAAGGAGAGATATGGCTCTGAACAATAGACCAGTTTCCTTGACCAGCATAGTTTGCAAAGTTATGGAGAAACTACTAAGGAAACATATCTCTCTTCACTTGGAATCCTTCAACTTTTTGTCAGTGAGGCAACATGGCTTCAAAGAAGGTAGATCAACAGTAACAAACTTATTAGAATTTTGTGATGAGGTCAGCCGAATCTTACAGGAAAGAGAGGGCTGGGCAGATTGCATATTAATAGACTTGCAGAAAGCGTTTGACACTGTTCCACATGGGAGACTTATTAGGAAGCTGCAATCAATGGCTAGAATAGGTGGAAATGTTTTGGAATGGATAAAAACTTACATAGAAGGAAGGGAACAGAGGGTGAGAGTAAGACACTCAGTGTCTGAATGGAGAAGAGTTAGTAGTGGAGTTCCACAGGGTTCAGTTTTAGGGCCACTTTTGTTCCTTGTATATGTAAATGACCTACCAGAGTCTGTAAATTCATTCATGAATATGTTTGCAGATGATGCAAAGATTGTGAAGAAAGTAAAAAACGAGAACAATGGTAGAGAACTTCAGGAGGATCTAAATAATCTGCATGAGTGGTCAGAAAAGTGACTAATGAAATTCAATACTTCAAAATGTAAGGTAATGAGAATGGGTACAAGTGCAAGAAGGCCCAAGCTTGACTACTCGGTGGCTGGAGTACAACTTCAAGAAACAGAAAATGAGAGAGATCTAGGAGTAAACATACTGGCAGATTTGTCTCCAGAAATACATATAAATGGCATAGTGAGGGCAGCATATGCATTCTTATCAAATGTAAGGGTAGCCTTCAGGCACATGGACAAGGAAATGTTCAGAAATATTTATGTAACCTATGTGAGGGCAAAACTCGAATATGCAGCCCCCTTTCGGAATCCGCACTTGAAAAAGCACATAGCTAAGCTTGAAAAAGTTCAAAGACATGCCACGAAACTGGTGCCAGAAATACGCAATCTCAGTTATGATGAGAGGCTGAGGGAATTAGACTTTCCATCACTCGAAGCTAGAAGAGTGAGGGGGGATATGGTGACAGTCTTTAAATTCCTTCATGGTTATGATAGAGTGGATAGGGATCGATATTTTGATATGGCTGGCTCTAGAACTAGAGGTCATAGTTTGAAGCTTTGTTTGAAAACTTCTTTGCAGGATGTAAGGAAATACTTTTTCAGTGTAAGAGTAGTTGATAATTGGAATTGCCTAAGCGAGGAGGTAGTCAATGCTATCTCAATCCATAGTTTTAAGGACAGGTATGATAAGTATCACTAAGTCTAAAATGGAACCGATCAGGAGACGGGAAGATACGAGCTTTGGGCTCTTTCCCGTAAACACAATTAGGTAATTACAATTAGGTAATTACACACACTTGATCTAGTGTTCACAGATAATGTGTTGGATATTGAAAAAATTTAGTATGTACCACCAATTGGAAAGAGTGACCACTGTGTGTTGTTGATGGAGTATATCATTGAAGATATTCTTCCTGAGAGTAGAGGCACTGAGGACATGAGGAGGAACTATCCGAAAGGAGATTACATCAAAATGAATGAGCTTTTTGCAGTTCTTGACTGGAGAACCTTATTTTACAACAAATCTGTACAAGAAATGTATGACATCTTTTGTGAGAAATATGGGAAGATAGTAGATTGCTACATACCTGTCACCAAAGTAGGTGTAATTCATGCCAGAGAGAAATGGTTCGATAATGGGTGTAAAAGAGCTAAGGAGTGGAGAGACAAATGCTGGAAAAGGTATAGGAGGAGAAAAAACATAAATGCCTGGCAAACCTACAAAAGAGCAAGAAATGACTACCTAAGTAAAAGGAGAGAGGCAGAGAGAGACTATGAGAGGGACATCACCAGGAAGGCTAAAGAAAATCGCAAGCTTTTCCACAGCTTTATCAGAGGAAAACTGAAGGTAAAAGAACAGGTTTTAAGGCTAAAGAGAGCGGATGGAAGCATCACTGAGACGGATGAAGAGATCTGCAAAGAATTGAACAAGGAGTTTCAGTCAGTATTTACAGTAGAAAATACCCCACCCCCTCTGATTGCAGTGATAGAAGCTCAAGGGCCGGTATTAGAGAACATCAACCTTACAGCCACAGAGGTATGCAAAGCGCTGATGGATTTAGATGTTCATAAAGCTACAGGTCTTGATGACATATCCCCTCATGTGCTTAAAAAATGCACAAACTCCATATCAGTGGCACTAAGTATCATATTTAAAAAGTCACTGGAGTCAGGGGAGATTCCAAGATGCTGGAAACAAGCAAATGTGATACCTATCTTCAAAAAGGGAAGGAGGGATACGGCTCTGAACTATAGACCAGTTTTCTCGGTATTGGCTGGTATGATAGACAGAGAGGTAGGGGGGTTTTGTTAGATACAAATAATGAAATGAATAATACTTGTGCAGAGAAATTAGTCAGTAAGGGTTCAGTAAATAGTGGGTCAAATAACTGGGAGTCTAAGGATAATAACCATTTGTTACATAGAACAAATATTAACAAAAAGAATAGCCACAAGAAGGGTAAACCTAGAGAAATTTTAAAAGTATATTATGCAAATAGCCGTAGTTTAGGTAACAAGATAGAAGAACTGAGAGCCATAGTATGTAGTGAGAGACCGGATATAATATGCATTAGTGAAAGTTGGATTAATTTAGAAAGCAAACACCTTAAAGCTGAGTACATAATTACAGGATATAAACTTTATAATGCTGATCGCAGTGCAGATAGAAGAGGGGGAGGGGTAATTATGTATATTAAAGATAGCCTCAGAAGCTGCATTAAGTCTGGAATTAAGACAAATCTAAATTCAGAAACATTATGGGTTGAAATTAAAAATAATATTGAAAGTCTAGTTATAGGAGTAGTCTACAGACCACCTGATCTAGATAATATAAAGTCGCAAGTTATATACGATGAAATTTCTAAAGTGAGCAGGTCAAATAGAGTTTGCATTGTAGACGATTTTAATTTTAGAAATATTATCTGGGAAACCATAACAGGTGATAGTAGCTCTAAGGAGTTTTTGGAAATAAGAACATAAGAACATAAGAATAGAGGACACTGCAACATGCCTACTGGCACACACGAGGCAGCTCCATTTTTTAATTGTATTTTCAGCATGTCTAACCTATCCTATTCTACTCTACTTATTTATTCTATTTTTCTTTTTATGATTTTTCTAATAAGCACTAACCTATTCATACCCACCCTACCTCTGTCATATGTCTATCTAATCTACATTTGAAGGTGTCTAAGGTATTGGCATTTACTATCATACTAGGAAGCTTGTTCCATGCATCAGCTACTCTATTACCAAACCAATTTTTACCAATTTCCCTTCTGAACCTAAATTTATCAAGCTTAAATCCATTATTACGACTTCTGGTTTGATCATGAATTTTTAAAACTTTATTAATATCTCCCTTGTTAATCCCTTTAAACCATTTATACACTTCAATCATATCCCCCCTAACTCTTCGCCTCTCTAGAGAATGTAGATTAAGTTTTTTTAATCTGTCCTCATATGGTAGATTTCTGATATTGTGTATCATCTTGGTCATTCTTCGCTGCACTCTCTCCAAGGATTCAATTTCTGTTCTATAATAGGGTGACCAGATTTGCACAGCATAATCTAAATGGGGCCTAACTAATGCAAGATAGAGCTGCAAAATAACTTTTTCCGTCCTATTGCTGACGCTTCTTGAGATAAATCCTAAAATTCTGTTTGCTTTATTTCTGACTGCTGTGCATTGCTCTCTTGGCTTAAGACTACTACTCACAAGAACTCCCAAATCCCTTTCACACTGAGAACTCATGATTTCGTGGTTATTTAGCTTATAACTAGTATTGTCTTTTATAGTACCCATTTTAACTACTTTACATTTTTCAACATTAAATTCCATTTGCCATTTGTCCGACCATTCAGATAATCTATTTAGATCTTCCTGTAAAGCATGAATGTCTTCTTTTCCATTTATAGTTCTACCTATTTTAGTGTCGTCTGCGAATTTACTTAGGTTACTACTGATATCCGAATCCAGATCATTTAGATATACGATGAATAATAGGGGACCCAGTACCGAGCCTTGTGGTACCCCGCTAGTAACCGAGCCCCACTCTGATTTCTCTCCATTTATGCAAACCCTCTGTTTTCTGTCTTTTAACCATTGTTTGATCCATCTGAGCACAGCTCCTCCTATACCATGAGCTTCCAGCTTTTTAACTAATCTTTTGTGAGGAACTCTATCAAAAGCTTTGCTAAAATCTAGATATATTGTATCATATTCTTTGCCACAATCTACTGCCTCGTAAACTTCTGAATAAAAAGACAGTAAGTTTGTAAGGCACGAAAAACCCTTAAGAAACCCGTGTTGTGAAAGTTTTATCAGTCTGTGTAATTCTAGATGTGCCCTTATTTTATTTGCAATTGTGGATTCTAGAATCTTACCCACTGTTGACGTTAAACTTACCGGCCTATAATTATTCTTTTTAACACGTTCTCCTTTTTTAAATATTGGTACCACATCTGCCAATTTCCACTCCATGGGTACCGATCCTAATTTTATTGAATTATTAAATAATGCAGTTAGAGGACAACTAAGCTCTTCCTTGCATTCCTTTAATATTCTAGCATATATTCCATCAGGTCCCGGAGATTTATGAGCCTTTAATTTATCTATTTCTTTTATTACCTCCTCTCTCGTAATATTTATTGAACTAAGTATATTATCGGGACTGTCTCTGTAAATGGATTCTACTTCCGGAATATTTTCCAAGTTTTCATTTGTAAATACAGATAAGAAATAATCATTTAAACATGTACACATCACTTTATCGTCATCTGTGATATGGCCATTAGCTACTTCAATTGGTCCGACTTTTTCCTTAAATTTTGTTTGATAATGTTGATAAAACCCTTTAGGATTTTCTTTAGCTTCTCCTGCTATTCTAACTTCGTATTTTCTTTTCGACTCTCTAACTATCTTTTTAACTTCCCTGTTTAACTGCATATATTGCTGCCTCACCTGCTCTTCACCTCTTTTTAGTTTCCTGTATATTCCTCTTTTAATACCAATAAGATTCTTTATTC
>JAXCGZ010019470.1:45000-53425 GCA_037179515.1 Halocaridina rubra | reverse complement strand
CAGCACTGAACTGAGAGGTGGAGATGTTTCTAATAGCAGTTTCAACCTAGAATTATTTCTTTTAAGTAAGACAATGTCAGATTCTAGCAAACCCGCAAAGCTTGAGTTACAGAAGTTTTTGGACAGGTTTTTGGCTAAGGATCTGAAACATTTATCAGTGGGAGAGGAGTTAAGGTCATCAACTTTCCTTCTTATAAATGAAGCTTTAGACCTTAAAATCTGAGCAGTACAGCAATTCCAAGCTGTAATGCAAGTGGGGAGAGTTAAATCAGAAGGAGACGCTTGGTGCGACCAGTGTGCATGATCCCTGGCCTGAATAGCCATGAATTAGGTATGGTCAATCAAAGGATTAGGGGGAGAAAAGCTTTCATAGAGGAGAGGATGAATGCCTCCATTCCCAAGGTTATGATCTTTCCAACTTTAGGGCTAGCTGATCAGGGTTGCTGGACCGAAAGCAGTACTCATCCCACAGGGAGTCAAAGAGGAAATTACGCAAATCTTCATGCTGGATGCTCTCAGAGTGCCAAAGGCAGCACTGAGCATGAGGAATTAATAGAGAGGGAGCAGAAATGGAAGAGATTGAGATCATAGAGTGGTCAGATTTACCAAGAGAGGAAAGCACAGAATATGAGTAGTTTGAGGGTTTAGAAGTAAGAAATAGGTCAAGATTGTTGGCTGAATGTTTGTGTCGATCAGGAACACAAGTTGGATGTTTGATGATCTGGTCCAGATCGTGAGTAATAGAGAAAGCAAGCGCCTCACTTCCTCCCACATCAGTATGAGAAGAATTAAGCCACTCACTGTGGGGTAAATTGAAGTTCCTAACTCAGAGAAATTCAGCATATGGGTGAGAAAATATGAAGGACTCATGACAAAAGATTGAAGTGGGTCATTGGAAGCATGGCTAGACAGCTGCATTTTAGAGAGAAGGAGGAGGTTAAGGAGGGATGTACCCAAGTGCAGTTCCACAGACGAAACACTAGACTTCAGACCACGAATGTTAGAAAAGTGAAGAGTAAAAGAAGCAGATCTATCAGGATGTGCAAGGTTAAGGGCAGAACCATTACTAAAACCAAGCGTGTCTACCCTCGCGCCAATAGTGGAGGCAACATGATCCCCGGAGATTCTCAGCACCCCTCTATGCTGGTTACTGGGGGCCATAACATGTGGACCTTCAATAAGTATAGCAAAAATGAGGAAAAAGCATGCAAAAAGAAATAGATATTGGGAGTATTGTGACTTGCCAAATGTAATGGGACAGTAAGAGATGTGTACTGAATACGACAGAATATTTGGTGTAAATGTAGGCATAAGGAAAGAACCGTGCCTGTAAGAAGACTCAACATATATATATATATATATATATATATATATATATATATATATATATATATATATATATATATATATATATATATATATATATATATATATATATATATATGTATATATATATATATATATATATATATATATATATATATATATATATATATATATATATATATATATATATATATATATATATATATATATATATATATATATATATATATATATATATATATATATATATATATATATATATATATATATATATATATATATATATATATATATATATATATATATATATATATATATATATATATATATATATATATATATATATATATATATATATATATATATATATATATATATATATATATATATATATATATATATATATATATATATATATATATATATATATATATATATATATATATATATATATATATATATATATAATATATATATATATATATATATATATATATATATATATATATATATATATATATATATATATATATATATATATATATATATATATATATATATATATATATATATATATATATATATATATATATATATATATATATATATATATATATATATATATATATATATATATATATATATATATATATATATATATATATATTTATAAATATATATACATATATATATATATATATATATATATATATATATATATATATATATATATATATATATATATATATATATATATATATATATATATATATGTTCCGGTTTTACGTCACGAACTCCCTCTTCTACCAAGGGCTAGGACAGTTGCCTTTTTGCGGAGGACTTGTTTTGACTTTTGTAATCGTTACCCTGAGTGTATGCCCTTGCTAACCTCAGACCGTGGCGGGGCGCGAACCCTCGACCTGACGCCTCAAAGTCGCGGACGCTACCGCTTCAGCCACGGTGACTACTCTCTCTCTCTCTCTCTCTCTCTCTCTCTCTCTCTCTCTCTCTCTCTCTATATATATATATATATATATATATATATATATATATATATATATATATATATATATATATATATATATATATATATATATATATATATATATATATATATATATATATATATATATATATATACATACATACATATATATATATATATATATATATATATATATATATATATATATATATATATATATATATATATATATATATATATATATATATATATATATATATATATATATATATATATATATATATATATATATATATATATATATATATATATATATATATATATATATATATATATATATATATATATATATATATATATATATATATATATATATATATTGGTACCTCCAGTCATGAACTTAATCCATTCCTTAACCCCATTCGAAAGTCGAAATGTTTGTAACTAGAAAAAAATTTTCCTGTGTAAATTAATGTAAAATGAATTAATCCGTTTCCCAGACCCAGAAACATACATTTTTATTTTTTATGGGTTTATATGTGTCAATGTATAGAAAGGAAATAAAAATACCTTTAAATAGAGAAAAAGACAGTACAGTATTCAAATACTGTACTAAAATAAAACATGGTATTTACCTTTGTAGTTGATAGTTGCTGGCACACGTGGATGATGATGGTGGAGAACGAGGGGAAGGACTACTCCTTCGAAGGAGAGCCCCCTTCCATAAAAATGTCGGGCAACTGTATAGGTATTTCTGGTGTTTTCTCTCTTTGTTCTCTTTTGCAAAGTAGTTCTCTGGCTGGTATTAGCACAAGAAAATGATCCAGAGAAATTTGTCTTTTTCTTCATTGATACATTTTTATGAAATGGGACATCACATTGTCATTTAAAACATTCACTGATCTGTTAGTCACAGCTTTGTCAGGGTGAAGACTCAATGAAAGTTAGCACATCACTCCATTTACTAAAAATTTCTTTTAACTAATCACTTGAAACTTTTACCCTTTCTTCACCCGTTCACGTTGCAACTCGATCACTTCTTCGGTGGTGAGTTGTTGTTTCTGGTCCTCCACCAGCTCCTCTATATCTTCCTCGTTGAATTAAGTCCAAAATTTTGCCCGTAGCCACAATCTCGTTCACTATATTGACAGCTGTGTTCTGCTTGAAATTCTCAAAGTCTCTTTCAGCCACACAAACCTCCAGGCAGACTGCAAGTTCGGTAAGAGACCTCCTTCATTGTCCTGTCAATGATGCCTATGCAGAGGAGGATATTGATGTGGTCTTTCCAGAATGCACACAGGGTCAAATTCGTGTCGTTGGTGACCTGGAAATATATTGGAAAAAACCATTCATATACAGTTCTTAAAATCAGAAATGACTTCCTGGTCCACGGGCTGGAAGAGAGGAGTGGTGTTTGGAGGCAGAAATTTTACTTTAAAAAGCGGTATTCAATATCAAGGTCTTCTGCCAAACCTGGAGGATGGGCAGGAGCATTGACCATTACAAGAAGACACTTAAGGGCAAACCATTATCCTGCAATCCCCACTTGCATTAGCGCTCAATAAAAGTGTAAGCCTGTCCTTCATCGATTTGTGGGCGGGCAGTTACTTCCTATCTTGGGTTATGTAGGTCTAGGCAAGTTTGTCCAAAACATTCCTGTTTCATTACAGTTAAAAATTTGCTGTGAGATGTAACCTTCATATTCGATATATTTAGCAAAATCTAGCACACTAACATACACTGCCTTTTGATCCGAACTAGCTGCCTCTTCATGCCAAACAACACTATGAATTTCAGTTCATATAGGAAATTTTTCAAAACAGCCTTTACTGTCTTTAAATTCGTCAATTTTAGCACCACTAGCACTCGGAGTGTTCACCACTAAATCATGGTGTAAATGTAGAGCCTTCGTGCATATTATAAATTCGCTAACACAATCTCCAGCAAGCTCTTTTTCATTTATCCAAACTACCAATAATTTTTCTACCTCTTCCATTACTTGAGACCTATACTTCGTTAATAGCCTCTTTATTGTTTAAAATCGAACAGATGGTCGATTTTGCTATGTCATACAGCTTGGCAAGATAAGAAAGACGAACATTGTTCTCATGCTTAGTTATTATTTCTTCTTTGTTTCCACTGTAATACATTTCAGCTTTTTATGTCACTATCACTGACACTTTTCACTATCTTGGGAGCCAAAATGAAGGCTAATTTAGAGTAAAAAGCCAAAAAAATTATGGGAATCTACAAAGAAAAATAGCGATCGATCTTCACAGTGATGGCTCCAATGCAAAACTGAGAACAAACACATTGTCACCCTCAGATGTGTGTGTGTATGTGCATATGTACATCGAGAATTGTTGGTGGGTCAATTCAAAATTTGGTACAAAATTGTGATCGTAGGACGATTTGTTAGAGATTGGATGCACTCGCATGTGGAAGTTCGGCTTTATATATATATATATATATATATATATATATATATATATATATATATATATATATATATATATATATATATATATATATATATATATATATATATATATATATATATATTGAGTACCCAAACTGGGGTCTTCTTCCACTTGCCCCAATTCTCATCACCTTACATTTTGAAGTGCTGAATTTTATTAGCCACTTTTCTGATTTTCTGACCACTCATATAGATTATTTAGGTCTTCTCGAAATTCTCAACCATTGATCTAGTTTTTTATTTTCTTTACATTCTTTGCATCGTCTGCAAACATTTTCAAAAATAAATTTACAGACTCTGGTAGATCATTTACATATACTAGAAAAAAAAAATGGCCCTAAACTGAACCCTGTGAAATTCCACTACTAACCTTTCTCCAGTCAGACATTGAGTGTCTTACTCTAACCCTCTGTTTCCTTCCTTCTAAGTAAGTTTTAATCCATTCCTAGACCCTTCCACCTTTACTTGCCATTACTTGCATATATATATATATATATATATATATATATATATATATATATATATATATATATATATATATATATATATATATATATATATATATATATATATATATATATATATATATATATATATATATATATATTATATATATATATATATATATATATATATATATATATATATATATATATATATATATATATATATATATATATATATATATATATATATATATATATATATATATATATATATATATATATATATATATATATATATATATATATATATATATATATATATATATGTGTATATATATATATATATATATATATATATATATATATATATATATATATATATATATATATATATATATATATATATATATATATATATATATATATATATATATATATATACGTTAATTAGTGAAGAACCAATTGTTTTGGGATAATTAAATATGAAAGGATTACTTCTGCCTAATTTATCACTAAGAATTTTAATATTTTCTAAATAGGGAATTTTAATTGTATTAGTAAAGTTTATTTTTGGCTGTTCTGTCGGCCCATTATAAAATATTTTGTTTGCTTTGTTAATTGCTTTTTCGATTACATACGCGGGATACATGAGACTTTCTAATTGTTGGCGGATTAATTTGAATTCATATTTTAAATGATGAGTGGAACACACTCTAAGACCTCTTAGGAAAAGATTGCATGCAACACCAGTTTTTACAGACAAAGAATGATAGCTTAGAAAGTGTATATAAGAGACAGAGAATATTGAATTGCTTGAATCATATAAAGTCACCAATCCCTCCCTTCCCTACTTCTATGGTCTTCCTAAAACTCACAAAGATGGCATTCCTTTACGCCCTATAATATCATGCAAGGGTTCTTTCATATATAAGATTTCCAAGTGGCTGGCAAGTCTGCTTTCCCCCTTCTTGGGTTCATTTTCTTCATCTCATCTTAAACATTCTGAAGATTTTATTAAAAAATTTAACAACTCAAATATTCCCTTAAGTAATGTAAAGCTCCTTAGTTTAGACGTAGAATCTCTGTTCACTAAAGTTCCAGTAGATAATGTTTTACAGTTCCTTAGCGTTAAACTGATTCCCTTTGCCGAGCATTTTCCACTAGGTCTTGAAAAAACCATGGATTTACTTAAGTTATGCGTCACTAATAATGTATTTTCCTTTAATGGTAGTTTTTACAAGCAAAAATTTGGTTGTAGTATGGGAAGCCCCCTGTCCCCCCTTCTGGCTAACTTGTATATGGAGTTTTTTGAGACAGAGATTCTAGTCAGTATTAAGCCCAAAGAAATGATATGGTTGCGATATGTAGATGATATATTTTCATATTGGGACTCCCGTTGGGGAGAATTTGACACATTTTTTAATAAACTTAATGATTTAGTCCCTAGCATCAAGTTTAAAACCGAATGGGAATCGGAGGGCCAGCTACCATTTCTGGATGTCTTAGTTATTAGAGAACCCAATAAATACTCATTTACTGTCTATAGGAAGAAAACTTTCTCTGTCTCTTATATACACTTTCTAAGCTATCATTCTTTGTCTGTAAAAACTGGTGTTGCATGCAATCTTTTCCTAAGAGGTCTTAGAGTGTGTTCCACTCATCATTTAAAATATGAATTCAAATTAATCCGCCAACAATTAGAAAGTCTCATGTATCCCGCGTATGTAATCGAAAAAGCAATTAACAAAGCAAACAAAATATTTTATAATGGGCCGACAGAACAGCCAAAAATAAACTTTACTAATACAATTAAAATTCCCTATTTAGAAAATATTAAAATTCTTAGTGATAAATTAGGCAGAAGTAATCCTTTCATATTTAATTATCCCAAAACAATTGGTTCTTCACTAATTAACGTATATCAAAATAAAAAAGCTTTAGAAGCAGGGATTTATAAAATTGATTGCTGTTCCTGCGAAAAATCCTACATAGGTCAAACTGGTCGTTCACTAGGCCAGAGAATTTCCGAGCATAAAAGAGCAGTAAGATATGGCGTTGAAAGTTCTGCTTTATTTGTGCATATGCGAGATACTGGGCACCCTATTAATTGGAGTGAGTCCTCATTGCTATATAAGAGTAATTGCCAATATAGGAGAAAGATACTTGAAGCAGCCATTATAGAAAAATCCGAAACATTAAATTTATCAAATGGACAGTGGAGATCTGACGTTGTGGATGAAGCATTATTAAAAGACCTCATTAAGAAGATTATGCCAAATGACCGTCCACCTGACCTGAGGTTTGAGGATAATCCCATCGTGAATCCTCCTGGGAATCATAGCTAGCATCTCTCCTCACCTTTATCCACAGCTCTGTATTTATCAATTCATTTGTACCTGAAGAGGACTGGAGTCCAGTCGTAATATATAGTACATCTTCGCTTCTTTTTGTGTTTTATTTATGGGCCTTTTTTTGCTTCATATTGTGCTGTGATATAACAGTTTATTTTGCATATATATATATATATATATATATATATATATATATATATATATATATATATATATATATATATATATATATATATATATATATATATATATATATATATATATATATATATATATATATATATATATATATATATATATATATATATATATATATATATATATATATATATATATATATATATATATATATATATATATATATATATATATATATATATATATATATATATATATATATATATATATATATATATATATATATATATATATATATATATATATATATATATATATATATATATATATATATATATATATATATATATATATATATATATATATATATATATATATATATATATATATATATATATATATATATATATATATATATATATATATATATATATATATATATATATATATATATATATATATATATATATATATATATATATATATATATATATATATATATATATATATATATATATATATATATATATATATATATATATATATATATATATATATATATATATATATATATATATATATATATATATATATATATATATATATATATATATATATATATATATATATATATATATATATATATATATATATATATATATATATATATATATATATATATATATATATATATATATAT
>JAXCGZ010019470.1:27500-42500 GCA_037179515.1 Halocaridina rubra | reverse complement strand
CCTTAAAACTATGGATTGAGATAGCATTAACTACCTCCTCGCTTAGCCAATTCCAATTATCAACTACTCTTACACTGAAAAAGTATTTCCTTACATCCTGCAAAGAAGTTTTCTTACGAAGCTTCAAACTATGACCTCTAGTTCTAGAGCCAGCCATATCAAAATATCGATCCCTACCCACTCTATCATAACCATGAAGGAATTTAAAGACTGTCACCATATCCCCCCTCACTCTTCTAGCTTCGAGTGATGGTAAGTCTAATTTCCTCAGCCTCTCATCATAACTGAGATTGCGTATTTCTGGAAACAGTTTCGTGGCATGTCTTTGAACTTTTTCAAGCTTAGCTATGTGCTTTTTCAAGTGCGGATTTCAAAAGGGGGCTGCATATTCGAGTTTTGGCCTCACATAGGTTACATAAATATTTCTGAACATTTCCTTGTCCATGTGCCTGAAGGCTACCCTTACATTTGATATGAATGCATATGCTGCCCTTACTATGCCATTTATATGTATTTCTGGAGACAAATCTGCCAGTATGTTTACTCCTAGATCTCTCTCATTTTCTGTCTCTTGAAGTTGTATTCCAGCCACCGAGTAGTCA
Organism: Halocaridina rubra; assembly: GCA_037179515.1. NCBI lineage: Eukaryota > Metazoa > Arthropoda > Malacostraca > Decapoda > Atyidae > Halocaridina > Halocaridina rubra. The sequence continues at coordinate 41,898 of JAXCGZ010019470.1, read as the reverse complement.
AGCTTGGGCCTTCTTGCACTTGTACCCATTCTCATTACCTTACATTTTGAAGTATTGAATTTCATTAGCCACTTTTCTGACCACTCATGCAGATTATTTAGATCCTCCTGAAGTTCTCTACCATTGTTCTCGTTTTTTACTTTCTTCACAATCTTTGCATCATCTGCAAACATATTCATGAATGAATTTACAGACTCTGGTAGGTCATTTACATATACAAGGAACAAAAGTGGCCCTAAAACTAAACCCTGTGGAACTCCACTACTAACTCTTCTCCATTCAGACACTGAGTGTCTTACTCTAACCCTCTGTTCCCTTCCTTCTAAGTAAGTTTTTATCCATTCTAAAACATTTCCACCTATTCTAGCCATTGATTGCAGCTTCCTAATAAGTCTCCCATGTGGAAGAGTGTCAAACGCTTTCTGGAAGTCTAGGAATATGCAATCTGCCCAGCCCTCTCTTTCCTGTAAGATTCGGCTTACCTCATCATAAAATTCTAATAAGTTTGTTACTGTTGATCTACCTTCTCTGAAGCCATGTTGCCTCACTGACAAAAAGTTGAAGGATTCCAAGTGAAGAGAGATATGTTTCCTTAGTAGTTTCTCCATAACTTTGCAAACTATGCTGGTCAAGGAAACTGGTCTATAGTTCAGAGCCGTATCCCTCCTTTCCTTTTTGAAGATAGGTATCACATTTGCTTGTTTCCAGCATCTTGGAATCTCCCCTGACTCCATTGACTTTTTAAATATGATACTTAGTGCCACTGATATTGAGTTTGCACATTTTTTAAGCACATGAGGGGATATGTCATCTGTGTGTGTGTGTGTGTGTGTTTATATATATATATATATATATATATATATATATATATATATATATATATATATATATATATATATATATATATATATATATACATATATATATATATATATATATATATATATATATATATATATATATATATATATATATATATATATATATATATATATATATATATATATATATATTTATATATATACATATATATATATATATATATATATATATATATATATATATATATATATATATATATATATATATATATATATATATATATATAAAATATATATATATATATATATATATATATATATATATATATATATATATATATATATATATATATATATATATATATATATATATATATATATATATATATATATATATATATATATATATATATATATATATATATATATATACATATATATATATATATATATATATATATATATATATATATATATATATATATATATATATATATATATATATAAATATATATATATATATATATATATATATATATATATATATATATATATATATATATGTGTGTGTGTGTGTGTGTGTGTGTGTGTGTGTGTGTGTGTGTGTGTGTGTGTGTGTGTGTGTGTGTGTGTGTGTGTGTGTGTGTGGGTGGGTGGGTGGGTGGGTGTGTTATGTGTGTATATATATATATATATATATATATATATATATATATATATATATATATATATATATATATATATATATATGCAAGTAATGGCAAGTAAAGGTGGAAGTGTCTAAGAATGGATTAAAACTTACTTAGAAGGAAGGGAACAGAAGGTTAGAGTAAGAATCTCAGTGTCTGACTGGAGAAAGGTTAGTAGTGGATTTTCACGGGGTTCAGTTTAGGGCCATTATTTTCCATGTATATGTAAATGACCTACCAGAGTCTGTAAATATATTTTTGAAAATGTTCGCAGACGATGCAAAAAATGTATTGAAAATAAAAAACTAGATCAATGGTTGAGAATTTCGAGAAGACCTAAATAATCTATATGAGTGGTCAGAAAATCATAAAAGTGGCTAATAAATTTCAGCACTTCGAAATGTAAGGGGATGAGAATTGGGGAAAGTGGAAGAAGACCCCAATTTGGGTAATCAATAGCAGGTGCAGAACTTCAAGCGACGAAGAATGAGAGAGATCTAGAACTACACATATTGACAGATTTATCTACAGAAATGCCTATAAGAAGGATACTAAGGACTGCATATGCTTTTTTAGCAAATTTTGGATAGCCCTCAGACACGTCTGTCCAGGACAGTTCGATGCTAAGTCTTTCTTTAATTACGGTTCTCTTGGATATTCTTTACATATGTCTTATTATCCCTTCACATTTGACAAGTCACAATACTCCCAATCTCTGTTTCCTCTATATTTTCTTCGTACCCAGGCCCAATGAGGGTGGATTTTTTTTTGGGGGGGGCCCATCCTGGTGTCGCAATTATATAAAAAGAAAAACACGTGGACAAGGATATGTTCAGAAATGTTTATATATTTTATTTGAGGCCACAGTCTGACTATGCAGCAACGTTTTGAGCTCTGCACTTGAAAAAAAAAAAAAAAAAAAAAATATATATATATATATATATATATATATATATATATATATATATATATATATATATATATATATATATATATATATATATATATATATATATATATATATATATATATATATATATATATATATATATATATATATATATATATATATATATATATATATATATATATATATATATATATATATATATATATATATATATATATATATATATATATATATATATATATATATATATATATATATATATATATATATATATAACCTGGAAAAAGCTCAAAGACATGCCACGAAATTGGTGCCAAAAATAAGCAATCTCTGTTATGACAGAGGCTGAGGGAATAAGAGTTGCCATCACTCTAAGCTAGAAGATTGAAGGTGGATATGGTAACGGTGTTTAAATTCCTTTATGGTTTCGACAGAGTGGATAGGGATCGATATATTGATATGGTTGGCACTAGAATTAGCGGCCACAGTTTGAAGGTTTGTATTAAGCCTTCTTTACAGGAAGTCAATAAATATTTTCTTAGTGTAAGAAAACTTGACGATTTGAATTCGTCAAGCGAGGAAATAGTTAATGCTAAGTGCATTAATAATTTTATGGATAAGTACAATAAGAAAGGAACCAACCAGGAGGCGGGGAGATCCGAGCATTGGGTTCTTTGCCGTAATACAATTAGATAATTACAATTTGGCTAAAGTAAAACAAATAAGGCTGTCTTCAAGCATAATCCCACAAATCAGAATTATCGATGACGGCAATAGGCAGTCGTGAAGCATATATCTACATATTATTCTTCGATAAGTCATATGGGAACAGCGATAGAATAATCCATTTAGGAGGTGACGAACCCGCGTTCAAGGCCATGGCGTGACGATAGAAAAGGCATCCACCCTTGATTCCTGAGCTTCAGATAGACTATTCATTCAGCCAAAGAAAAAATAAAGTCATTTGCAAATTTCATTTCTTCATTCTTTCAAATGCTTTTCCTCGATTACCTTTTTTCGTGATAACTATTATCGTACTTGTATTTGGCCTATTTCTAAATAACTTGCATTTCCTGTAATCGTAAGCATTGCAATATAAAATATTGTGCAAACATTATGATATTTGAATCTTTTTTTAAATAATAAGCTGAAATAAAAACATATGTTATTCACATGGAAAGCTATAAAAATATCTGCAAATCTTTTTTTTTTGAAAATATATTTCTTTGTTTAAATGATAAACTGATAAGTATTGAAAGTGTTATGAACATTATAAGAGATCTTAAGCACATTGGGGAGGCAACATCTTAAGGAAAAATTTGAAAAATATTTACAACTTATATGCATTTTATGACTGTTTTACGAACAATATCTTTCAGATGCGTTCAAAATTCTCTCAGCGGGTAACCTAGTCATGCATAGGAGCCATGCCCATACTACTTCGAAGTCACTTATTTTGATATCAGTTTTATTTTTCTCGGCCAAGACTAGGTCGACATTAATGCAAATATATGCGACTCATTCGTCTAGTTAGCGGTAATGTGCAATACCACACTTCTCTAGATATTATGATCATTTAGTGCGTCAACACAACCAAGAACATTTTCCTTTATTTCAATAAAACTCGTGGATCTGAATTAGTAATATGTAGGGTAGTGAGAACTCAATCACGATCGGTGTTTAAAGGTTTTTTCTTTCGCAGATCTGTAAATATAAAAAGCCTCAGTTATTGCTCATGGTTTATGCTGTTATTCATCGTCCAGTTCTTGCTTCTAGAATGTCAGTTTTCTTTAGTGCTGGATTATATGACGTCTGCGTTTATGCCTTTTGGCCGTGTTTTGTGACCAGGCACTGCGAATACGTTCGATGCTTATATTTCGTTGCTATATTCAAACAAAATGTACTGGCCTATCTTAACCTGACACATATATGATGACACTTATTTGTGATAGCCTCTGTCGAGTGCTGTCATAAAGGCTGACTTGCAATCAATTGTCATATTTTTCAAATAAAGTCGCGAACGTTTTAATTTCTTAGATGAGTGAAATAAAAAGAAATAGGTGATGAAAATAAAATGATTTTGCTGACATCATTTCATATTTTATGACGTCACATTTTCACTTATGTAAAATTCTTCTAAGCAATGAATAGATAATAAAATGAGTAGCAGATATAATAATAATAATAATAATAATAATAATAATAATAATAATAATAATAATAATATTAATTTCTACTTTTATCAGTATATACATGTAAGTTGTTTATGAGCATGACACAGAGGAGGGCAAAGGAAACTACCCTCGTCGCGCCAGCAAACGAGAAAGAAAGTAATGAGAAACAGAGATGAGGAGTGATATCATTTGTCAAAAGTGAAGGTACGGTAAATGATGCGTATCGAATACGCCAGAATAATCTCTGTAAATGTAGGCATAAAGAGAGAGAGAGAGAGAGAGAGAGAGAGAGAGAGAGAGAGAGAGAGAGAGAGAGGGTGCCATATTTGAAAGACACTTAACCTAGAGCTTTCTTGGCTATTACTAATGAAGTTGTAGATAATATATATTTCCGTTATACTACCTATTTACGATATACGTTTTCTTTGTAACTAATTGTATAGTTTTCTTTTAGTTTCAGCTGTTTTTGTTTATGTTATGATGAGAAAGCCCGCTATTTTATTCTTCAATAAGATTTCGTGCAGCATGGTCAATATGTAAAGAAGATTGAATAATGTTTAGAACCAAGGAATATTAATAATACTATAATCTTGAAAATTACATAAACCCCAAATAGCGTGAGTAAATAAATATTTTATGAGTAAGATATTGTGCCTGAATAGTGATAAGTGTTAAGTTGTTCCGGTTTTACGTCACGGACTCCCTTTTCAAGCAAAGGCTAGGACGGTTGCCTTCTGGCGAAGAACGTGTTTTGGCAGATGTAATTGTTACCCTGAGTGCATGACCATGCTAACCTCAGACCGTGACGGGGCGCGAACCCTTGACCTGACGCCTCAAAGTCGCGGACGCTACCGCTTGAGCCACGGTGACTACAGTGATAAATATTAGGTATTAAGTATTATATTTAAATAAAGGACCTTTTCCCTTTTTGTATTGTAAAGCTATATTTTCATTTTTATACATTATACAAATTATTTTTCTGCTGCCGAAATGTTAATAATTTTATTCTTTTGGTTGCAGTTTTTTTAATTATGTTCTGGTTTATATTAATAAATTTGTAAATGGTCTACCCTCTACAAAGTCTAAGGTGAAAACGGTTGTTGATGTCCTCTTCAGTAAAAAAAAAAAAAAAAAAAAAAAAAAAAAAAAAAAAATATATATATATATATATATATATATATATATATATATATATATATATATATATATATATATATATATATAAATATATATATATATATATATATATATATATATATATATATATATATATATATATATATATATATATATATATATAGTAAGGAAGCCCATCAGTGAAACAAAACTTATAAAACAATGCTATATTTCGGATCCTAACTGGATCCCTTCTCAAGCACAACTGAGACAAAATAACAAAGAAGGGGGAGACATAAACAAAAGGACTCATGAGACCTGAGGGATTAAAAAAATTTTTGATAACAGGACAGGTCTAATCCAAACGAATTATCCTCAACCAAGAAGCCGCCAAGATCATTAAACCATTAACAAAGAAAAATGTTAATCCTTAAAATGGTAAATGATCTGAAAGAAGATAGCCCCCAACATATTATTATAATTAAAAGAATATTAATCTGGTTGGGGGTTTATCTTGAGGGATAACTTCGTTGAGGCAGCGCTTCAGGAGGGCTTTATCAATTATGTCAGGGGTCCATTGCCCCCTAGATAGATTAAAATTGTCCTTCATTTCAATGAGGGAAGATTCCACAATTTTCCGTTTGAATTGACAGGTACTTTTAAATAGCATAGTGGCACCACTCCAATCAATCCGATGATTATGTTCATTGATGTGGGTAAAAATAGCTGAATTTTCTTGATTATATCTTACTGCTCTCTTGTGTTCTAAGACTCTCTGGGATAGAGAGCGGCCTGTTTGTCCTATGTACACTCTATTGCAATCATTACAGCTTATTTGGTATACTCCTGCATTAACTTCTTTTTTGTTTTGGCTAACGTTAACTAATTCTTTTCTTAAAGTAGTGGGATAGTTAAAAGTGAATGGGGACTGTTTACCTATCCCACTACTTTAAGAAAAGAATTAGTTAACGTTAGCCAAAACAAAAAAGAAGTTAATGCAGGAGTATACCAAATAAGCTGTAATGATTGCAATAGAGTGTACATAGGACAAACAGGCCGCTCTCTATCCCAGAGAGTCTTAGAACACAAGAGAGCAGTAAGATATAATCAAGAAAATTCAGCTATTTTTACCCACATCAATGAACATAATCATCGGATTGATTGGAGTGGTGCCACTATGCTATTTAAAAGTACCTGTCAATTCAAACGGAAAATTGTGGGATCTTCCCTCATTGAAATGAAGGACAATTTTAATCTATCTAGGGGGCAATGGACCCCTGACATAATTGATAAAGCCCTCCTGAAGCGCTGCCTCAACGAAGTTATCCCTCAAGATAAACCCCCAACCAGATTAATATTCTTTTAATTATAATAATATGTTGGGGGCTATCTTCTTTCAGATCATTTACCATTTTAAGGATTAACATTTTTCTTTGTTAATGGTTTAATGATCTTGGCGGCTTCTTGGTTGAGGATAATTCGTTTGGATTAGACCTGTCCTGTTATCAAAAATTTTTTTAATCCCTCAGGTCTCATGAGTCCTTTTGTTTATGTCTCCCCCTTCTTTGTTATTTTGTCTCAGTTGTGCTTGAGAAGGGATCCAGTTAGGATCCGAAATATAGCATTGTTTTATAAGTTTTGTTTCACTGATGGGCTTCCTTACTATTTAGTGCTGTATGCTAACAGTTTGTACTTATTTATATATATATATATATATATATATATATATATATATATATATATATATATATATATATATATATATATATGTGTGTGTATATATATATATATATATATATATATATATATATATATATATATATATATATATATATATATATATATATATATATATATATATATATATATATATATATATATATATATATATATATATATATATATATATATATATATATATATATATATATATATATATATATATATATATATATATATATATATATATATATATATATATATATATATATATATATATATATATATATATATATATATATATATATATATATATATATATATATATATATATATATATATATATATATATATATATATATATATATATATATATATATATATATATATATATATATATATATATATATATATATATATATATATATATATATATATATATATATATATATATATATATATATATATATATATATATATATATATATATATCAGCCTAAAAGGAGTTAATTCCACTGACCTTTAATGGTTTAGTGACGTCTCTGCTGATGAAGCGAGAAAATCTGTACTCATTAGGAGCAGGCAGAAGACTTCCAATAAGACCCATTGGAAAAACTCCCTCATAATGACCACCTTGAGATCCCATCTTGTTCAAGTCTACTTCTCCTTTGCAGTTCGCTCTAATCACATAAGAAAGGAAAAAAAAAATAGTTTTAGAGAAGGAAAATTTTCTACAGGAAACAACAAACATTTTGCTTTGTCTTTTTATAATGTTTTCGTGATATATTATAAAGTTCACCACTGTTGATCTTGTATCCAACTCTTATTGTTATCTAATAATGAAAATCGAATCACTTTGAAATATGTGTCTTTTTTTGACATATCTTAGGCAATTTAAGATGTGGAACCTTTCACCCGATCAATAATGATTTTTCTTCTATTTCTCAAATAAATATTTTTTACATAAATAGAAAGTACATCAAACACATAATTTATTGACAGTAACTAGACAATGAATATTATAATTAACCAAGAAGATTATGAACACCTTACTTATAATGAGCATATGATATGAAATGAACTCCTTTTGTATCTCTCATTGATGCTGACAGGGTCACATATTGGTCAGGTGTGAGTCCCTTTGCTTGGATGTGAATAGCTTCATCATGCAGACACGAAATGGGAGAAACCATGAGCATTATCTTCTGTACAAAGCAAAAGAAAGGAACGGTATTCCCTGTTTAGTCTTCTCTTCAAATATTACTTATTTAGCACTCACAACATTACTTTAAACAAGTTATGATGCAAAGTTCTGAAACTTATATAAAAAAAACAGCACTTCCAATTTTATCAAAGTACACACAAGAACATGCAAGAAAAAAATCTGATATATTTCGTTTAGAGATTATTTGTGATGATGTAACCTTTATATATATATATATATATATATATATATATATATATATATATATATATATATATATATATATATATATATATATATATATATATATATATATATATAAAACAGATGTTCTCTATTAGGTTTTTTTTTTATGAGTGCGACACAGGAACAGGCAAGAAATATACCCTCACCAGGCCCGGGCACGAAGAAAGCATTAAGAGAAAGAAAAAGTAGATGGTTAAGGATGATAAGGCAGAAAGAGGAGAGTGATACACATTAGGATAAGGACAGGCTGAAAAAATAGTCGAAGAACTGAAGACCTAGACTCTTAGAGATATGACAGGATTCTATCCGAGATGACGAAAGAAGATAGGTTATAAGTATTAGGAAAGACAGAAGGAGGAAGAGTGTTCCTGAGCATGGAGGTGAATTGGAAGAAGCAGTCGCTGCACCGGCCAATGAGCGAGCTATAAATCTCCACACAAGGGGTAGGTTTAACCCTTGATATTCTTTTTGGATTAAATAAGTAGTGACATTTCTTTTCCGGAATGGAAATGCAAACATTGCGGATAACCAAAGATTAAAGAAATCTTCCCTGGCATCATTTTAATGAATATTTATAAAATATTCTTGACTTCCTGAGGGGGCCATGTAATACTTCCTTGTTAACCTGCGTGTTGTGAAAGTTGACTAAATGGGGTGAGGCGAGGGGGCTGAGAATTCTCTCCTTTTGTATTTTCCTCCCACAAAATGTTATGATATTTACTTTGATTCAGCTACCCCCTACTTAAGGGGGCTTGTGGCTCTTGCATATAGATAGCTGTAAGTATCGAAAGCATTTGGTAATCAAATATGACTACATTTCTGAACTACTTAGCCCCAATTCCTTAGAACTCTCATTGAAGAATGCAAGACTCATCAAGTTTCATGAAGACTTGCACCCTTTTGAGACGGATGCACCTTTTGTCAATGCATGATAATGGACGGAATTAGGGTCCAGCAAAATCAAAAGGGAATGAAGGATAAGACTGTCATATTCATTTAAAGGGTAGGTGGTCTCCTGCATCTGAAATTCCATATAAAGCTGCCGTGAGCAGTGCTTTCGAAATGACCAGATAATAAGTAACAAAATGTTCCTAACAAAGTAATATTGGAATATTAAGGTCATACAGTCTGGTTAAGTTTGTCCATGGCCTCCAAAAATTGAAAGATCATGAGTTACTGTATATTTTGATCAATTTATATGTAAGGAACATCTGCCAAAACAAGTCCTTCGTAAGAAGGCAACCGTCCTAGCCCTTAGTAGAAAAGGGAGTTCGTGACGTAAAACCGAATCCACTATATCTTATATTAACCGCAATTGGGTCACTCAAAATTCGTCGATTATGCCAAGAAATTGATGACCACCAATACCCTAAATAATCTAATGTTGCCTATTTTAGGAAATATAAGTTACTATGTGCATTATAAATTTTCTGTTGCAATATTTTAATAGTTACAAACTAACTATATCCAATATGACATGGCATAACTGATGACAAAAAAAAAAAAATTGACAAACTAATTAAATAGGCCAGAGAGCGTAATATAAGTCATAACTATATTTTGAGAATTTTATGTAAATTTAAATACCTGTTGTCCAATTTTTATCGACACAATGTATTTACTTTACTTAGCCATATATAATTTTAATTACACACACACACACACACACACACACACACACACACACACACACACACACACGTAGTAAGGGCAGCATATGCATTCTTATCAAATGTAAGGGTAGCCTTCAGGCACATGGACAAGGAAATGTTCAAAAATATTTATGTAACCTATGTGAGGCCAAAACTCGAATATGCAGCCCCCTTTTGGAATCCGCACTTGAAAAACCACATAGCTAAGCTTGAAAAAGTTCAAAGACATGCCACGAAACTTGTGCCAGAAATACGCAATCTCGGTTATGATGAGAGGCTGAGGGAATTAGACTTGCTATCACTCGAAGCTAGAAGAGTAAGGGGGGATATGGTGACAGTCTTTAAATTCCTTCATGGTTATGATAGAGTGGATAGGGATCGATATTTCGATATGGCTGGCTCTAGAACTAGAGGTCATAGTTTGAAGCTTCGTAAGAAAACTTCTTTGCAGGATGTAAGGAAATACTTTTTCAGTGTAAGAATAGTTGATAATTGGAATTCGCTAAGCGAGGAGGTAGTTAATGCTATCTCAATCCATAGTTTTAAGGACAGGTACGATAAGTATCACTAAGTCTAAAATGGAACCGATCAGGAGACGGGAAGATACGAGCTTTGGGCTCTTTCCCGTAAACACAATTAGGTAATCACAATTAGGTAATCACACACACACACACACACACTTCTTCGCAGGATGTAAGGAAATACTTTTTCAGTGTAAGAGTAGTTGATAATTGGAATTGGCTAAGCGAGGAGGTAGTTAATGCTCTCTCAATCCATAGTTTTAAGGACAGGTATGATAAGTATCACTAAGTATAAAATGAAACCGATCAGGAGACGGGAAGATACGAGCTTTGGGCTCTTTCCCGTAAACACAATTAGGTAATCACAATTAGGTAATCACACACACACACACACACACACATATATATATATATATATATATATATATATATATATATATATATATATATATATATATATATATATATATATATATATATATATTTATGCATATATATATATATATATATATATATATATATATATATATATATATATATATATATATATATATATATATATATATATATATATATATATATATATATATATATATATATATATATATATATATATATATATATATATATATATATATATATATATATATATATATATATATATATATATATATATATATATATATATATATATATATATATATATATATATATATATATATATATATATATATATATATATATATATATATATATATATATATATATATATATATATATATATATATATATATATATATATATATATATATATATATATATTTATATAATGAGCTCAAAATCGCACAAACCAAAGAGAAGAAATAAATATGCACATATAAAAATATGCACATAAATATTCATACATATAAAAGCAATGTTTTTTTTATTGTTTTGTCTCTATTATGCGGTATTGCTTTACTATAATCATTATTATTTTTATTATCATTGTTGCTGTTGTTTTTGTTTTTGTTATCATTTATAATTTTATTATTATTATTATTATTATTGTATTGGTTGCTAATGTTGTTACTATTGATATCATTTCTGGCATTATTATTAGATTTAGGATAATTACTATTGTTATATGTATTATTATTATTAGCATTAGTCTCATCTTTCCCAATATTTTTCAATTTTTTTTATTATCTTACACACTTTTTATTCTTTATATGCTCTCGTGGGTGTGAATATGTGTGCATGTATATATATCCATATGTACATGTTTATGTATGTGCATGTGTATGTGTGTATGCATATACATTTTTAACTATATATGTATATATTTGTGCATGTACATGTGATTACCTAATTGTGATTACCTAATTGTGTTTAGGTAATCACAATTAGGTAATCACATGTACATGCACAAATATATACATATATAGTTAAAAATGTATATGGGTCTGTGTGTACATTAGTTCGTATATATATATATATATATATATATATATATATATATATATATATATATATATATATATATATATATATATATATATATATATATATATATATATATATATATATATATATATATATATATATATATATATATATATATATATATATATATATATATATATATATATATATATATATATATATATATATATATATATATATATATATATATAAATATATATATATATATATATATATATATATATATATATATATATATATATATATATATATATATATATATATATATATATATATATATATATATATATATATATATATATATATATATATATATGAGCATATTTATAAATATTTATTTTATTTTTTTCCATTATTTCTGTCATTTCTTGTTTGGTTTTTGTGATTTTGAGCTCAGTGGTCCTTTGTTTTTTTTATATGAAAGGGGTTGACTACTTACCGATCTATATTTATAATTAGAGATTAACATATTTTATTGTTAATTACTTATTATTTTTTGTTAGTTTTCTTTGATTGAGTTTATTATTTCTTTTGGATTAGAAATGACTTACTATTTGTAGTTTTTAAATCCCTTAGGTCCCTCGAGTCCTTTTTGTTTTACTCACTCTATCATTGTTATTTTACACTCACTTGTGCTTGAGAAGGGGTGCAGTTAAGATCCGAAATAGAGCGTTATTTTTTTTTTGTGTTGTTTCACTGATGGACTTCCTTACCATTTAGTGTTGCATGCTAACAGTTTGTGCTTACTCATATATATATATATATATATATATATATATATATATATATATATATATATATATATATATATATATATATATATATATATATATATATATATATATATATATATATATATATATATATATATATATATATATATATATATATATATATATATATATATATATATATATATATATATATATATATATATATATATATATATATATATATATATATATATATATATATATATATATATATATATATATATATATATATATATATATATATATATATATATATATATATATATATATATATATATATATATATATATATATATATATATATATATATATATATATATATATATATATATATATATATATATATATATATATATATATATATATATATATATATATATATATATATATATATATATATATATATATATATATATATATATATATATATATATATATATATATATATATATATATATATATATATATATATATATATATATATATATATATATATATATATATATATATATATATATATATATATATATATATATATATATATATATATATATATATATATATATATATATATATATATATATATATATATATATATATATATATATATATATATATATATATATATATATATATATATATATATATATATATATATATATATATATATATATATATATATATATATATATATGTATATATATATATATATATATATATATGTATATACATATATACATATATATATATATATATATATATATATATATATATATATATATATATATATATATATATATATATATATATATATATATATATATATATATATATATATATATATATATATATATATATATATATATATATATATATATATATATATATATATATATATATATATATATATATATATATATATATATATATATATATATATATATATATATATATATATATATATATATATATATATATATATATATATATATATATATATATATATATATATATATATATATATATATATATATATATATATATATATATATATATATATATATATATATATATATATATATATATAT
>JAXCGZ010019470.1:15000-22500 GCA_037179515.1 Halocaridina rubra | reverse complement strand
CGGAACCACAAGAGTTTGTTGGTTTGAGGTTCTTTATGATAAGAATAAGTGTGACTAAATCGATTGGGTGCGGTCTAAAATTATTGATAATATTTCTTTCAGCTGGAGGCTGGCAATTATGTGGTTGATTAATAATCAAGTCATTATTATCTTGGGACTTTTCATATGTGGACTTACCTATTTTAGCAAAATACTTATTAAAATCATTCACTCGCTTTTCCACATTATCACTGAGAAGGTCAGAATTTTCTAAGATTTCCTTATTTGCAGGAATTATTCTTTTTATAACATTCCAAGTTCCTTTGATATTTCCCCTATACTTGGAAAATTCTTCCCTGAAATGATTTTTCTTCTTTTCGGACAACATTGTTTTAGTAAGGTTTCTTTCTCTTCTATAGGCTCTTTCCATCTCGGAGTTTTGTCTATCAGATTTAAATTGCCTTAGGAGGTCATCTCTCCTTTTCATTTGCTCTTTTAACTGAGAGTCAATCCACGGGGCAGGAGGGCGTGTCATGACTTTGGTTGTAAGAGGGGCACATTCATTTAAACATCTCGTAAAAACATCAGTAAAAGTAGAAACTTGATAATTTACACAATCTGCAGTTAGTATTGAATTTAAAATGTTGTACTCATTAAGAAGAGTGTCACAGAAACAATTTTGAGAATAACTCTCAAGAGAGCGGAAAGTTTTAACAATTGGCGGTCTCTTTTCCTTCCTGACATTAACTGTAGCTATTAGAAGCTCGTGGTCTCCTACAGGACAAGGTAAGACATCGTGGTGAACTATAAAACTAGGTGTATTGGTAATTATAAGATCAATTAGGCTGGAGGAATTAGCGGTGATACGGGTTGCTTTATTCACAAGCTGATTTAAGTGGAGGGATTGAATTAATTTCCCCATTTTATTATTAGGAAGAAAAAGAATATCATTGCAGTCGCCTATAATAATGAGAGGTTTGCTCCTCAAACAGACAGACCGAAATACCTGGGAGATGTAATCAAAGGTGTCGTTGAGTGCATGAGGGTGTCTATATACACATCCCAGGATGAAGGAAGGGAATTTCCCATTCTGAACAGTCAACCAAATGTCTTCGAGATGAGGAGGTCGCTCGACTTCAGGGGTCTTTAATAGGGAGACCGTTAGATGATTTCTTACATACACCCCCACACCCCCACCCCTACCGCCATCAAATCGATAAAAAGAATACTCAGGTATAGCAACAAAACCAGACTGCATATTAGATAGGAGCCAAGTTTCACAAACACACATTATATCCATGTTATTTTCTCTGATCATTAGTTCAATATTGTCGAAATTACCCAAAAGGGATTGTGCATTGATGTGTTGTATATTTATGAAATGTTTCAATAAGCCTGTATTACAATGTGATTGCTATATATTTAAGGGACATAATCTAGTTTTATGGCCATGTTCACGGCAGTGACCACATTTAAGTCTATAGTTAAACCTACAGTGGGAAAGATCATGGTTTATTTCCCCACAGTTTGAACAGGGCTGTCGACGACTGTAGAGCTGCTGCAATTTCTCCCTCGCCCGGGGACGCTGGGGGTAGTGCCGTGGTAGGTCGAGATCGTAAAGACTACGATTCATCCTCGAGTCTCGTCTCCATCCTCGAATACCAGGTGGGATTTGACGATTCTGATGACGAAAATCCCGGGTATGACGTCCATCCGAATGCTGTTGAGGATCCCTTCTAGAATGCTGATCGTTGCTACTTTCTTGAGTGACGTTTCTGAATTCATTGTTATGCAGTCGTGTCATATTATTGGTCTCCTACCAACAGGCAATCCCCTTGCAATACCTCTCACAATGCTATTGTTTGCCATTCTGGCTACATGGCCTGCCCATGCCAATCTCTTCCCTCTAATGACTGGACTTCATATTTTTCGCAAAATTCCATTCTCAAACACCTCTAACATTCTTTCAAGTTGTTCGGTTATGCTCCAGGTTTCATATCCGTATGTTAACACTGGTCTTATCATGGTGGTATAGGTCTGTAATTTTGTCCTTGATACAATGCCAGAACTAAGTACCTCATTTATGGCCCAAGGACATCTTGCAGCGGATGCTCTTCTAAGTTTTATTTCTTCTTTAACTTCGTTCTGTGAATTTAACTGTGGAGTCCAGATATTTAAAATTATCGATACTTTCCAGTTCTAAGCCTCCACATCTGATATTTCCTAGTATAGCACCTGCTCTTGAAGATTTCATAATCTTAGTCTTAGATTGATGTATAGCAAGTCCCACTGGATCTGCTACTTCCTTAAAAGAGCGCACAGTTTCATCCAGAACATCCAAGACCTCATCCATCAGATCCACATCGTCAGCATATGCCATCCTGTCACAAGTCACATTCCCCATATGTAATCCTCCTCTTACTGGAATCCACCTCATAACCCACTCAAGCACCAAGTTGAATAGCAGAGTAGACAATGCGCAGCCTTGCTTCAATCCTCCCCTCACCTCAAAGGGTTCAGTCAACTCTCCACCAACTTTCACTATATATATATATATATATATATATATATATATATATATATATATATATATATATATATATATATATATATATATATATATATATATATATATATATATATATATATATATATATATATATATAGTTTATTGACAAAATATTACAAAAGTATTAAACAAAATATTAAATTTTTTCTTTTTGCACAAAATAGCATAAGTAATAGAAACAATATTTTGTCCATCAAAAAAAAAAATAAATAAATAAACTTAGCCTAAAGAACAATACAAATATTCTCACAAACTTACCAACAAAAGTTAATAATCATATTTATCTTAAAGCCTAATTCTGAAATACAGTTAGAAGAATAGAATACATCCAAATATTACAAATTAACCTATACATACAAAAAATCAATGCTTTCCTCATTACAAGGTTGAATCTCTTCCTTACCTGTACAACTTTAGTACTTCATAAATATACTGGCACAACTAGGTAATATGAAGCTCTTCATTCAAAAGTGATTGGACACTCAGATAGTTTAACATATTATATTTTTGTCTCACTGGTTGGGAGAAAGGACACTCAATTAGCACATGTTCTTCACTCTGAATTGCCATTTGATCACAAGCACATACTCTCATTTCTCTTAGTGTTCTGCTCCACCTTCCAGTCTCTACACGCAACTCATGAGACATTACTCTTAACCTTGCGAATGCCACTCGCAAATAATCTGGTACAAACTTTTTGCTACTATACACTTTATGTACTGTCAACTGACTATTTAAAATTTAACTATATGTAAGATATTTTGTGGCACCTTCGGGTTTATTCAGTATTACAGTTTTTATTCCACTTAGAGCAGAATCTTCCACATTATATGTAATATATGAATTTAAGAATTGATAACCAGGTGTATTTTCTCGTCTGCAGATGTCAAATACCACATAGAAAGGTTCTTTATTGTTAACCTGTTGCATTTTTTTGCTTAAATATCCCCTTCTTCTTTCATTAACTTCATGTACTAAAGTTTCCAAACCACTTTCTGTTAAACATAAGGATATTGGAGTGTTGTTTCTCACTCCCAATAAACACTTTACTGCCCTGTTATAAAGTTTTTCCATGCAAGCTAAATTACTTGTGAACCAACTCTCAGAGCCATACAAAAGTGAAGAACTCAAAGCAGCTTTAAAAACTTTACCCTTATATGCATAGGGCATACTCATGTTATTTATACAGAATATACTAAACTTATTGACTGTTGCTGTACCATCGATTTCATGCTGTTTAAGTATTGAGTGCATTTTTGCATCATCAGTAAACCATGCACCTAAGTACAGATACTTTTTACAATAATCTATTTTTATGTTGTTTATCACTATTGATTCTTTATCTCTGTCTTTTCCATTAACAACAAAATACTTTGTCTTCTTTTCATTAATCACCATACCATAAGCATTACAATAATCTAATAGAGCCTCGGGTTTTGATATGCACTTTTCACGAGATGTACTTACAGTCACCGTGTCATCCATCATTAAAAGAGTATGTAAATTTCCCAAAAACCATCTATTCTCACTCTTTCTTTAATCATTCTCACCATTTTATCCATATAAATGACAAACAAAATGCAGCTCGTAGGAGCTCCTTGGCGTATACCTATAGATGTTGTTATTATAGCAGATTTTAACACACTTTTTGTACATGAATAAATATTTTGGATAGCTGACAACATAACCCTTCCACATCCCACCGACTTGAGACACTCGATTAATTCATATTTTGGTACCCTGTCGTACGCCTTACTAAAATGCACAAAAACTATACACAGTTTTTGCTTCTTGCAAGCAGCATAATCCATCAGTAACCTTAAAGCCAAAATCTGCTCTATACACCCTCTACCCTTCTGAGCTCCGGCCTGACACTTATCTATATTAAACCATAAACTTAACCGTCTCATCAAAAGCATATCATAGATTTTTGCCAAGGTGTTCATTATACTTATGCCCCGATAGTTTCCGCAATCTCTTCTATCCCCAGATTTATATAGAGTGATCAGTTTATTGTGGCACCAAGCAAATGGATAAAGGACATTTAAGAAAAGGAATTAAAAATTGTGAGGAAAAAGGATAACCATGTCTGTGGTAACATCGTAAATAAACCAGGACACATTCCAATATAACTCTTATCTTTTTTTATACTTTGCACTGCCATGTCTAACTCTTGAGCAGTAAAGGGATCATCCAATATAGGAATATTAGCTGAGGAAGACACATCAATGATTTGATGAGGATTAACTGTCGGAGGATTAAACAAATTTTCGAAATGCAATTTGAAATTGACATCTTCAGGTTGCACATCATTGGGTTCCACCACATTGCCATTCCGGCTAATAGATTTCCATATAATTTTTGGATCATTTTTTCAAATATTCTCCTCCATCGAGGGTGGTCTTGATCCCATCCATTAAACTCTAACTCCCCAGATTGAAAAACTCTGCAGTCTCTTGCTACATTATTGATAATCTTATTACCTGTCTCTAAAATATTAAAAATGTTCTCATTATGAATTTCTAATAATTCTGGGGGCTGAGTTTCATTCATGACTAATTTGAATCTATCCAAGTCTACATTCTTATGGGAAGGACCCCGGGTTGTGTAACTGTTTTCAATATATTGAACATTATAGCAAGAACTACCTAAATTTAAAGCCCTCTCCATCAGCAAGGATGGCACTGTTTCCTGAATATCATTAAGATCAAGTTGAACCATCAGTGGGGCGTGGTCAGATCCTACAATATTCTGGTTCATTTCAACAGATTTTACATATTTCAGTGTATTTTCTTTTAAGACACATGCATCAATCTCAGATATCCAATTTGATCCTTTTTTAAAGGATAAACCTCCTTCTAACCTTTTACCCTTATATACTAGGTGATTACCTATCACCATTGTGCTGCCACGGCAAAGGTTCAGCAATTGTCTCCCATTTTCATTCACACTTGTATCTATTACCCCTTCATATTTGTATGATTTGAAACTTTCATCATAAAGAATAGGTATACCTACACGCGAATTCAAATCACCCATTAGTACAACCTTATTGTGTTCATTCACAACTGCGCTTAAGTTACCAAAACAAGCTGACTGAAAATAAGGAGAGTCATTCGGTGGTATATATACCCCACCAAATACAAAGCCTGGAAAACATGACAATTCTAGCAAAATTTGACCTTCAACATTACATTTACATTTATGATATATTTTGAAAGCGAGCATTTTACAAGCATTGCAACGCCTCCCCTATTACCACAGTACTTAGAGGGGCTATGATAAGTGTAAAATCCTGGTACACTAATACAAGCAATAGTTTTTATTTCCAAAAGCCACACGATATGAAACCCGAGAATAAATGATAAAATATCAGAATTGTTCAATTTGTCCTTGACACCTGCAATATTCCAACAACACATATTGAGCTCACTGGGAAATACGCTATTTTGTGCACATCTTAAAAATACGAAGAGCATACCTGTCATTAATTTCACCATCACGTAATAATATACGACACTGATTGTCGTAATGGATATTAACACCTTGATTTTCTGGTCTCTCCTTTTCTTCTTTCTCCCTCTTCCGTAGTCGAACAAGCTCTCTTCTTACAGCAGGATGTACATCTTTTTTCTTATATATAGATGAAAAGGGAGCCTGTTTATCCTTCAGCTTTTTTGCATTATCCAATATGGATTTTCTCCTCTTCTGGTCATCTACAACTAAAAGCATTGGCCTCTTTTTTCTATCATTTTCTCGGCCAAGTCTTCTTATTTCCCACTCGGAGGTATCACACTGTTCATCATAGCCTACTGCTTCAAGAATATTTTTCATCTTTGCTTGATCACTGTCTCCTAATTCGTCGTCTTCCTCTGGGACTCCAGTAATAATAATCTTTTTCTGTCTGTGATTACCTAATTGTGATTACCTAATAGTGTTTGCGGGAAAGAGCCCAAAGCTCGTATCTTCCCGTCTCCTGATCGGTTCCATTTTATACTTAGTGATACTTATCATACCTGTCCTTAAAACTATGGATTGAGATAGCATTAACTACCTCCTCGCTTAGCCAATTCCAATTATCAACTACTCTTACACTGAAAAAGTATTTCCTTACATCCTGCAAAGAAGTTTTCTTACGAAGCTTCAAACTATGACCTCTAGTTCTAGAGCCAGCCATATCAAAATATCGATCCCTATCCACTCTATCATAACCATGAAGGAATTTAAAGACTGTCACCATATCCCCCCTCACTCTTCTAGCTTCGAGTGATGGTAAGTCTAATTCCCTCAGCCTCTCATCATAACTGACATTGCGTATTTCTGGCACCAGTTTCGTGGCATGTCTTTGAACTTTTTCAAGTTTAGCTATGTGGTTTTTCAAGTGCGGATTCCAAAAGGGGGCTGCATATTCGAGTTTTGGCCTCACATAGGTTACATAAATATTTCTGAACATTTCCTTGTCCATGTGCCTGAAGGCTACCCTTACATTTGATAAGAATGCATATGCTGCCCTTACTATGCCATTTATATGTATTTCTGGAGACAAATCTGCCAGTATGTTTACTCCTAGATCTCTCTCATTTTCTGTCTCTTGAAGTTGTACTCCAGCCACCGAGTAGTCAAGCTTGGGCCTTCTTGCACTTGTACCCATTCTCATTACCTTACATTTTGAAGTATTGAATTTCATTAGCCACTTTTCTGACCACTCATGCAGATTATTTAGATCCTCCTGAAGTTCTCTACCATTGTTCTCGTTTTTTACTTTCTTCACAATCTTTGCATCATCTGCAAACATATTCATGAATGAATTTACAGACTCTGGTAGGTCATTTACATATACAAGGAACAAAAGTGGCCCTAAAACTGAACCCTGTGGAACTCCACTACTAACTCTTCTCCATTCAGACACTGAGTGTCTTACTCTAACCCTCTGTTCCCTTCCTTCTAAGTAA
>JAXCGZ010019470.1:7500-10000 GCA_037179515.1 Halocaridina rubra | reverse complement strand
CTATTGTGACTGAGAGCTGACATATAAGGAAAGACATCTTCTGATATAAATATATAATTTTAATTTCGATTTACGGTATTCTTTACCTACAAATATGTTATATTAAGTAGTAACAATATTATTTTTTTTCTTTTTGTAGTTTTCCTTGCTATCTTTCAAATGGAACTCTCTTTTGGTATAATTTCCATATTGAAAGATTTTAAAAGCTTATATGAAAAAATTTAATAGTTTTCACACTGGAGAGCTTAGTGTTTCTTTTAACTATTTTCATTACATGAGCACTGTTGATATACTCACTGTAGGTTCTTGAAGGAAACACTTGGCTCTAGCCTTAAAGTATATTATAAAGCATATTACGAGAAACACAGGAACAAATGGGAGAGATACCAGGTACGCATGACTGACAAGGCACAAGGCTAAAGCGCGAGCGACTGTATTACATTACACTATGTTACATCATGGCAAGAGTTGCAATATAGTATCAAATATTTACATAGGACAGACATAGATTAATTATATGAGAAATGATATAATACATATACAGGGAAGCAATGGAACATAAGACATAAGTGAAACATTATATTAAGCAATTAATATACATGGAAGAATATGCACATGCATTAATGTTTGTCTATTCACTCGAATACACACTGTCTGAATGTATGTATGATCACTCATATATCCATACCTCCCTCCCCCCTCATGCTCTTAGCACCATAATGAGCTGACTCTCTCTTCCATGAGTTGAGGTGAATGACGTCGGACAGTGGAGGGATTCTCTGCAGGACCTTCCGCATCCAAGCAAGGGCCACAGGGACATGGGGGAGAGGGTCAACACTAGGAGAGGGGACTGGATGGAGCTGGCGATGATTCCGCCACCAGACTTGTCTGCTGGGGAGACGTACCTCGTACTTCCTGGACCTGCCACAGCCCATGAGTACTCCGACCTTGTCCCAACGGTATGATGTCGGGGCTTGAATTTGGACACACTGGCTGACAGTCAAACTGGCAAGGGACGGGCGCGGGAATCGTCCTGGTGCTTGACTTGTTCAGTACGGGAGCAACTCGGCGGTCACAGTCCTTGGTCAGGGCATGCCATCCAATTCCACTGGCGAACTTGAAACATGTCATCAGCATACAGAGTGGGAGGGCTCTGTGGCACTGGTTTGCTTGTAAGAGGAAGAGCAGCTGAGGGCATAACCGTGGCAACTGGTGTGGCAAATGGATGAACAAGAGGGCTGTGGGTCGCAGAAGGTGCTGGTGTATCCTGAAAACTGACAGTAACAGACAAGTTTGTCGAGGTTGTGGGTGGTTAGGTACAGCTTGTGTGTGTGGGGCAGCTGTGGGCAGGGCAGCTGTGGCACTCTACATGTGTGATATTGTCTGTAGGAGTGCTGTAAGTCTTGCATTTTCCTCCTGGCATCGTAAGTTGTCCTGGTGAAGTAGGCGATGCTCAGAATTTTGTAGAATCCTTGGAAGTTGAAGGACATCACCACTGCTATCTCATGTGGATGTAATGTTGCGAATTAGCAGTGGTGGTGGGGGGGGTATACGGCAGCCTCTGCCTATAATGAGCCATTGGGGCCTCATATTCTTCATGAGGAGAAGTGAGGAAGTTACACAGCTCGTCCAGGGCATGTGAGAAGTCTCCAGAACGGCCAGGAGAAGGAGAATCAGCCATTGTGCAGTAGCAAAAAGGTGGGTAAGGCTCAGAGTGAGTAAAATCCAGGAATGTAAAGCATATTCTTGGATAGAATGCAGTGAACAGCATGTGGGATATACCTCTAACACCCCGTGCAAGTGAGGTGGTGAGCAAGCGAGCCCTGGTGATGGTGCACAGGTGGGGGGGGGGGCTCGTGGCAATCAATTGTGGCAGCAGTGTGGCTTCGTGGGCAGCAGACAGTAAGCAACAGTCTTCATCCAGATATCGTAAGGGTAGGGTGCACTTGATGACTCTGTAATGAGGAGGATAAACGGCCTTCCCATAGCAATACATATGTAAATAGTCACAATACCCCACTGAGGAGGTATACACTGCACTGACTCACTGCACTACATTCACTAAGTACTATACACAGCACTAGAATGTCTTACATTGCATGTTAATCCAAAGGTGAAGCATTGTAGGGGGGGGGGGGTTAATGAGCCGGGTGATTACACAAAGTTTGACTCTCACTATAAGGAAACACAGAACCTGAAAAATGTTGACTGCAATACTCACTGCGCCATTTTGATATACTCACTGTAGGCTCTTCAAGAAAACATTCGGTTTTGGCCTTAAAGTATATTACGAGAAACACAGGAACAAATGGGAGACAAACCAAGTACGCATGACTGACAAGGCACAAAGCTGTAGAGCGACTGACTGCATTCCATTACACTATGTTACATCATGGCAAGAGTGGCCATATAGTATCAAATATTTACATAGGAGAGGCATAGATTAATTATATGAGAAATTGAACAATACATGTGCATATACATGTCAGTGATAGAACAT
>JAXCGZ010019469.1:47500-52500 GCA_037179515.1 Halocaridina rubra | reverse complement strand
TTAAAATTAATTGCAAATTATATTAATATATTGATTTATACATAACCATATAGATTGTAATGGTTAACAACTGCAATATCACTGGGAGTGCCCATGTGAACGTCACCATGTACAGTTATCTGTCTACATGAATAAATAAAAAAAAAGTGTATGATCACACTTTTATGACAGTGCGGATATATTTTATCACATATAACGAACATTGCTCTTTTCCGTTGAAACAGATACCGGAGTAGCAACCATCTTACTTTATTATTATTATTATTATTATTATTATTATTATTATTATTATTATATATATATATATATATATATATGTATATATATATATATATATATATATATATATATATATATATATATATATATATATATATATATATTGTCTTCTCCATTAACATAACTTACCTATACATACACGAACATACATACACACACATACCTCGTGAATCAGACAAACAAACAAACCGTCACTGAAACTGAAGACAGAAGGCGACAGAGAAGCCATTAAGACTAGTAAAGTATTTAACAACACAACAGTGAATGGACAGAGAGAAAAGGAATGTGTTGCAGACGCTCATATATCCGTCTATACCTGTCTAGACGGATTTCCCGTGTGTCAAATTCATTTTATGACGGATCTAGAAAGATATAGTTCAAATAAATGGGAGAATTTCTGAAGTCTGTCTTTTCCTGACTTCTGTCAAGTCAACTGGACTTGAGAGTACGTGGCTTGTTTCAAGAGAAACTAAGAAAAGCTCATGCAGACGATGTGCAGAGGAGAACAACTTGGCTCCTAGAGTGATGAAATGATTCCCAAACTGATGTCTTTATTTGTCCTCCGAAGTTGCGAAAATATATTATTATTATTTAACACTAGCATTAATATATATCTACCTTTAAGCTTAACTAATTCATAAATTTCTAGCATACATTAAGAGCTTTTATTATTATCTCTCTCTCTCTCTCTCTCTCTCTCTCTCTCTCTCTCTCTCTCTCTCTCTCTCTCTCTCTCTCTAACCCAACGATAACGTTATAAAACTTCACTCAAGCAACTAACACCTACAAGCCCCAGCTAAGTCTGAAATAAGCAACGTATTCAAGTGACATTAGAGGCAAAAGTGGGCTATACATACACCAGAGCACTTCTTTTAGCAAAGCTTTTCAGTATTTTCAACTCAATTTCGCTGGTACTCTACAATCAAACAAAAAATTGTTAACGACTTGGCTTTGATGGCGATGTTTTTGTTGGATCGTAACGCACACACATTCATTTTTTTTTATTCAAATAACTGTACATGGACACACTCCAACACATGTGAAGAACGAGGGAAACCTGGAGGACGAAGCGAATAAGACCATAGCTGATAATAATAATAATAATAATAATAATAATAATAATAATAATAATAAAGTAGGAGAGGAAAAGGACGATAAAAATAAAATAATCGAGGGACAAAGAAGAGAAAGCAAACAGATACGTAAGAAGAAAATGAAGAGAAAAAAATTAACCCAAAAGTAAAAAATATAAAATGATGTTGAATAATTTAATGAATAAAGATATGAAGAGAAAACATTTTTTCCTATTTTAGCAATGAACAAAAAATAATTATAAACACTATATATAATATATATATATATATATATATATATATATATATATATACACTGTATATATATATATATATATATATATATATATATATATATATATATATATATATATATATATATATATATATATATATATATATATATATATATATATATATATATAAACCGAATACTAAAATATAAACCAAATAATTAAAGAAACCTTAATGTTTCACATAAAGGGCGGTTTACACGGTCAAACGGTTCGTCGAACGAGGTTCGACAGAAAAGTGTTTGAAGTGATGTTCGAACGTGTGAACGGGTATTTGGTTGTCGAACACGTTCCGTGTTCGACAACCAAATGCCCCGTTCACACGTTCGAACATCACTTCAAACACTTCTGTCGAACTGCGTTCGACGAACGTTTGACCGTGTAAACCCCCTTAAGAGACGAGGGTGGGGGGGGGGCCTTGGATGCATTACCAGCCCCTGTATATAGCGTCTCACATACAACATGCCTACCAACTGATAAGCCTATTCCATGGTAAAGATTTAAGCGTTTCCATTCTGATTTCCAACAAAGAAAAAGAAGAAGAAGAAGAAAAAAGAAGAAGAAAAGAAGAAAACAGAAAAAATGAAGAGAAAGTTAAAGAATAAGAAAGAAAGGAAAGAAAAAGAACTAGAAGAAAAGAATAATTTGAAAAAGAAGAAATATAAGAGCAAGACTAAAAAGAAAAAAGAAAATGAATTACAAAAGAAGAAATAAGAAGAAAATGGTGAGTAATAATAATACTAATAATAATAATAATAATAATAATAATAATAATAATAATAATAATAAAGAAAAAGAAAAATAGGATGAAAAGGTAAATCGAAGAAAAAGAAAAAAGAAAACAAGAGAAAAAAAACAAGAAGAAGAGGAAATACATATAGACGGAAGAAGGGAAAAATTGCTAGCCAGGATTTCCTTATTTGCAATTGTAATTTTCGACAGGAAAACGTGTTGTGAGTGTGTGTGTGTGTGTGTGTGTGTGTGAGAGAGAGAGAGAGAGAGAGAGAGAGAGAGAGAGAGAGAGAGAGAGGAGAGAGAGAGAGAGAGAGAGAGAGAGAGGACACGCCCACTTTCTTGATGACTTCAAACAAGACTTAATTCTCTTTCCCATTTAGATAAGAGTAAATAAAAAATTATAATAAATCAAAATGTTGTTTTCATGAGTATGATTTTTGGCCTACAAAGCACACGCCACCTGGAACAACTAATCATTAAAAATAAAAGATTAAGATGATTCACAAAACGAGAAGAAGAGGATATAATAAATTTAATTTCCAATTTCTATTATTAATCCATAAGCTTATATGATACTACGTTAAAATCAAAGATAAAGACCAATGGTTAAAACAGCATCTCGCTGACAACAGACACACAAAGGCCCGATTTCTTAAACCAGTGTAAACCTAGGGTACCATATTGTTAGTTAGCTAGACACACACAAATGGATTTCATAACGCATCTGACGCGGTTTTGTGAATGGCTAGGATCTCGTACGGGATCCTAGCCATACACTAGAACCGAGTCAGATGCGTTTATTAATCCATTTGTGTCTCTAGCTAACTAACAATATGGTATGCTAGGTTTACACTGTTTAGGAAATCGGGCCAAAGACACGCCCTAAAGATATGAATTTTTTTTTATATAAAATTAATATGACTGAAAAATCTTAAGCAAGATCTGCTTATCCCAACAAAGAACTCGGCTGGGAAAATCAGTGCTGCAATAAACAAAGCCCAAAGCCTTCGCTGAACCCGGGTAAGAGAATGAGTAAAAAGGTTGCTAATAATATTATTAATAATAATAATAATAATAATAATAATAATAATAATAACAATAATAATAATGATAATAACAACAACAATAATAATAATACTAATAATAATAATAATAATAATCATCATCATCTTCTCAGACCACGTTGCCTTCTGTCTTCAACTTGCCGCAAGTAATACGAAATCGATTTTTCGAGAGAGAGAGAGAGAGAGAGAGAGAGAGAGAGAGAGAGAGAGAGGAGAGAGAGAGAGAGAGAGAGAGAGAGAGAGAGAGAGAGAGAGAGATTATTTATTTTATTAATTTATTGCGCCAAGGCGTCAGACATTACATGAGTTCATACAAATAATGCTTCAAATGGATATAAAACCAAGAATTGAACATGGTTTACAGGGAGGTGTACATATTGATAAAACATTGCTGCATACTAACACACAACTCACAGAATGGCAGCACAGAGTACATTATATGCAAAAGTAAAGCTCAGAGAAACGCAGAATGCACAAACAGAATTATACAGCAACACACAGAAAATATATGTATAATTCAATATAATTAATGGCCACCAAAGTGAGGAAAACGAGCAAGAATAACATCAAGGTTGTCATCATTAAGTAAAAATGAGCAGATCTGTATTAAGTTCTGACCTCGTGGTAAAACATCTCTCACTGTGGGGCACTGAAGACAATAGTGGTCAAGAGTGTTAGCATTAGTTCGGTCGCATAATGTACAGGAGGTGTACTGTGGCATATCTAGAGTCAGAGAGAGAGAGAGAGAGAGAGAGAGAGAGAGAGAGAGAGAGAGAGAGAGAGAGAGAGAGAGAGAGAGAGAGAGAGAGAGAGAGAGAGAGAGAGAGAGAGAGAGAGGGGGGGGGGCGTTTCTCAGATAGCTGTCGGTGAAAAATTTGGAACAGAGATAACAGATCAGTATCTTGGACTTCTGGCTTTCTCTTAATTCAGCTGTCTATCTGTTGAGCCTTTCTTAATCTACCCATTTTTCATAAGTGTAACACCGGGACGGACAAGGAAAAGGCTCTCATCGTGGACAAATCGCCAAGAAAAAAGAAATATGAGTAAGAAAGCAAGAAGAAACAGTGCTGTAGGGTACTGCGTCTCGTCAGATGTAAAAGGGAAAAAAGTATCTGAATTCCAGATCAAGACTTAGCACGAGGGTCTGCCCCTCTCTTTTTTTATCTCTTACTTTATTTAATTTTCGTGCTTTTCCCTCCAATTCCCTTATATCCTTAATCCCCTCCCCTTTTTCTCCTCCTATCCTATCCCATAAAAAAAAATGCAAAAGGCAGGAAGAGATGTATAACGAATACGCCAGACTAACGGGCGCACGCGCACACACTACACACACATACACGAACACTAGCCATTTTTGTTTGATCATCTTCAATGAAAAATTCTAAACCATAGGAGAAACAAATGCTCATTTCATACTCACATGCGGAATTTACCTAAATCTTAAACTGGTGTATGATCGTTTGGCAAGGGCGGTCACGTCCTGTCAAATCTTTTCTAGTTTTTACACAAGTTTAACAAGATAAAGATGTGTGCTACGTGTCTAATTACATGATAGA
>JAXCGZ010019469.1:0-42500 GCA_037179515.1 Halocaridina rubra | reverse complement strand
TTGATGTAAATAACCCTTGTCCCTAGAACTCTGATACACAACTACGAGTTAATACACCTAAACTACTACTAACATTTGTCTGAATATATGTCAAAACTACAATCACAACGTTATTTATTCAACTACAAGCACCACAACCATAACACTTATCATCGGCATAGCTATTAACAACCCCTACTATAAATATAACTGCCCCATCAATCCTACAACTACTCCCCACCATTACCACAACTCTTCCTAGCATTTGAAAAGGATCCAAACTATCTCCATCACAACCACAGCAACTCTCCCTCTACCATCTGGTCAGAACAGCTTAACTACTCAACCTTATCTTTAATCAGATACCCCCATAACCATAACAACCATCTTAACTACAATAACTACCTCCACTGCAGCTATAACTGCAACACAACAAATGCAACAACAGGTGATAACTGCTTAACTACAAGCTAACAATATGTATCATGTCCTCACCACAATCATATCAATTACTTATACCCATAAATAATCCAACAATCCAAACCATAGCCACAATCACCGCCATCGATATTACATTAACTAACTCCTCCACCATAACTAACCCTCCCCATTCCATTTGGACGAAACTGCCTAACTTCAACTAGGCCCCATCTGATATACCAACATAATTCAGTAAAAGAGAAAGTGTCTTTAATTTGAGATAATTAAATGTACTGTATGTCCGGGTAGCCTGTACGTACATACATACATACACGCACATTCAAACAAAACTTGAAATACATTATAACGAACATAAAACTTACTATACATAAATAATACAAAGTTTGTCATTAAAAAAAAAAAAAAAACATTCTTAATAACTACTGACGCAACTCTATAGACTCAAAGAAAACGATAAATGCGTAATATAAAATTAATGTCAAAGTTCTGGAAAAAAATTAACATAACGATGACACAAAATGTCACAGCAACTGATGCTTAAGACAGTCCTGACAGCTGTTTTTATTGAGGCTATTGTTGAATTAACCCAGAATGAAGTCTCTCTCTCTCTCTCTATTTATTTGTATGTGTGTTCGCGCGCTTGTGTGTACGTCATATCTTGGTACGAATGTGTATCTATACTCGATCTATGAGATATCTTAAAAGAGCAACCTGTCCGGGATTGGCACAACAAAACTTTACAATTTAATCTAACGGAACATACATATGTGTGCGTGTATATATATATATATATATATATATATATATATATATATATATATATATATATATATATATATATGATTTTAATATGCATATGGAAATTATTTGACGATATGCGCATGTGCGGGAACGCACACCTGTTCCTTGGTTCGATGAGTTGACCTCTCTTACTTTCCCAAGGCTATTAGGTCGCCAACTCTCTCTCTCTCTCTCTCTCTCTCTCTCTCTCTCTCTCATATATATATATATATATATATATATATATATATATATATATATATATATATATATATATATATATATTCTCTCTTTTACGTTTTGTGTCACTGTTAGTCCTCATTTTGGAGGTGGAGAGAGATAGATTGGAGCTGACGAATTAAGCCTGGATGCCCTTCCTAACGCTCTGTGGTAGGATCGGTCGCAGGTTTATCACCTCCCGGTTGAGTATCATTTTTAATATATATATTCAAGTTTCCTCAGAATAAGTGTAATATAGAACACATAATGGCGTATGAGGAGGATGAAGGATATGCAGGAGGAGATGGTGGGAAGAGCATAAGGAGGAGGAGGAGAGTAATGAGGAGGAAGAGAAGAGGATGAGGAGGAGTAGGAGGAAGTTCGTGCTTCTCCCGGGCGATTTCTTAACCCCACCCTGGCCGAAAGGTAAACTCTCTCTCTCTCTTGCATTTATACAAGTGAGCAACTCACCCTTACAGGAATGCGGGGGGAGGAAAGGCGAGGATGAGGCGGGGGAGGAGTGAAGGGGAGGGATAAGGAGAAGAGCGAAGGAGGTGGGTGGGTGCAGGAATGTGCAAGCAGGATTTCCCAAATGATAAGCAATTTCAGTGGAGGTTTATGTTTGCCTAATTTAAACATCTTAACATTCCTAGCTATGAGGTAATAATACTAATAATAATAATAATAATAGTAATAGTAATAATAATAATAATAATAATAATAAATAATAACAACAATAATAATAATAATAATAATAATAATAATAATAATAATAATAATAAAAGGGAATTACAAAGTTAAAGAAAAAAATATGTATTAACTTTTCCTACTTTGCTGTCCAAACGACTGCATAGGTGAAAATACAAAGACATTAATAGAGCCATTGTCAGTCGTTTAGGCCTGGTCAAGGATGAGGGAGAGAGAGAGAGAGAGAGAGAGATTATTTTATTTTATTAATTTATTGCGCCAAGGCGTCAGACATTACATGAGTTCATACAAATAATGCTTCAAATGGATACAAAACCAAGAATTGAACATAGTTTACAGGGAGGTGTACACATTGATAAAACATTGCTGCATACTAACACACAACTCACAGTATGGCAGCACAGAGTACATTATATGCAAAAGTAAAGCTCAGAGAAACGCAGAATGCACAAACAGAATTATACAGCAACATACAGAAAATATATGTATAATTCAATATAATTAATGGCCACCAAAGTGAGGATAACGAGCAAGAATAACATCAAGGTTGTCATCATTAAGTAAAAATGAGCAGATCTGTATTAAGTTCTGACCTCGTGGTAAAACATCTCTCACTGTGGGGAACTGAAGACAATAGTGGTCAAGAGTGTTAGCATTAGGACGGTCGCATAATTTACAGGAGGTGTACTGTGGCATATCTAGAGTCTGGGAGACCTGCCATAAAGGCCGATACCCCATTCTGAGCCGAGCACTAACTACATTGTTTTTCCGCACCATTAACCCGCGTCTGCGATACTTGTAGCGACTGTGAAGAAAGTGATCATAGTGCTGTATGGACACACTGTTGGTCCTCTCCGTGTCCCTGCGCTGGACCGTCATGGCAAACCCAGCTGAGTAGATGATGTTACGTAGGCATCGGAGGAAGGGCTCAGCGTCCACAGCATGCCCATCCAGCATACAGGCCGCCTTGGCAAGACGATCCGCTGTGTCGTTGCCAGTCAGCCTAATGTGGGATGGAGTCAATACAAACGACACAACAAGAGAAGCATCCCGAGCGGCCGCGAGGCGACATAGTATATCTCCCACAGCACGGCCACAGATAGGTCTTGGCGAGGATAGGGCTTGTAGGGCCGATTGGGAGTCACAAATTATTACCCCATTCACTCGTCGTCGAACAAGGAGAGTCACGGAGAGAGAGAGAGAGAGAGAGAGAGAGAGAGAGAGAGAGAGAGAGAGAGAGAGAGAGAGAGAGAGAGAGAGAGTTAACTTTAGAATCTAATTATGTACTTGACCTACAGTACCTTTCCTCTTTGTTCCAAGTCAATTAAGGACATCAAAGAGAGACCTCGCATAGAAAGTATACAAATATGAAAATAAAATAAATGAATAAAGCTACCCATGCGACTTGACTAAAATGTGTGTGTGATTACCTAATTGTGTTTACCTAATTGTGTTTACGGGAAAGAGCCCAAAGCTCGTATCTTCCCGTCTCCTCATCGGTTCCATTTTATACTTAGTGATACTTATCATACCTGTCCTTAAAACTATGGATTGAGATAGCATTAACTACCTCCTCGCTTAGCCAATTCCAATTATCAACTACTCTTACACTGAAAAAGTATTTCCTTACATCCTGCAAACAAGTTTTCTTACCAAGCTTCAAACTATGACCTCTAGTTCTAGAGCCAGCCATATCAAAATATCGATCCCTATCCACTCTATCATAACCATGAAGGAATTTAAAGACTGTCACCATATCCCCCCTGTGATTACGTAATTGCGCTTACGGGAAAGAGCTCAAAGCTCGTATCTTCCCGTTTCCTGATCGGTTCCATTTGTACTTAGTGATACGTATCATACCTGTCCTTAAAAAAAAAAAAAATAATAATAATAATAATAATATATATATATATATATATATATATATATATATATATATATATATATATATATATATATATATATATATATATATAGACATACATATATATATATATATATATATATATATATATATATATATATATATATATACATATATATATATATATATATATATATATATATATATATATATATATATATATATATATATATATATATATATGGTAGGAAAAGGCCCATTAAAGAAAACGTGAAAAATATTTAAAGTACTTACCAATTTTGTGACCATATTTCTCAAAGTACAAGATGTACTATGAGAAAGTGACCAGATTATGTCACGAAAGCAATAAGTACTTTAAATATTTTCACGATGTGTAAATACTTTCCTGTACTGAGAATTCTGTGGAGAAACAAACTAAAAATTAATAACATTACCAACAACAAAAACGCATAAAAATACTTGTCTACCAACCTTATGGTTTAAAAAGAAATAACAGACACACAGAAGTAAATATTAATAATACACTACAAGCAAACTACCAGTATTATCAAAAACATCAGCAGCTTTAACAACAATAAAAGAAAAATCGCAGCCATGAAGCCTTGAAAGTACTGCATAACAAAAATCGAAGATAAACAATCTTTGCCAAAATTTTGATAATTAACTTGAACAAAACACTTTAAAAACATCAACAACAACTGAAAAAGACAAAGCCATCAATATCTGCCACAATCACAACAAACATTACGTTTGTGTACGCATCAAAATAATATTTACTGCTCAGCTTCTCTAATCCAAACGACCCGATTCCAAAAACACATTCCTGGCCCAGCCCCTGGCAACACATACAAATACTAAACAATGATGTTGGCTTTATCAAAACAATAAACAATGCTGAAAAACTGGTGTATCTTACATGCTATATAATAATGAATAATATTTCTAGCAAGGTATACATGATGGAGTATTATATGAGCTAAAATGTTAGATTTGTCATTGCTTAATTTTTTGAATGGTGATTTTATCACAGTGATAAAATGAAGCAATACTTGCTGGCTTTCAATTTAGGGAAATGATCCCTAATGGCAGTAGAAAACATGCTGGAATTTCAATATTTAAGAAAATAAGAATGCCTAAAGGATAATTTTTTGGAAAATGTAGTCATAATCTGCACTGGATAACCTAATAATGAACGGTGCCAAGGTGCTAAAACTGGTAGGTTCCTGAAGATGATGATGATGAGCTATTCTGACTAATGTAAGAATCTACTAATCCATTTGTCTTGATATACTAACAATATAATTGATAATATGCTCCTGAAGCAACCAAACTACGTATATATCTTATAATACATCACAACATGTAGCTAAATACACGAAATGATAACAAAATACCATTTCAATCATTATTTCTAGTTCAATATCTCTTCTTTAACCTCTAGGTTGCCTCACCATCTCCTGTTACAAAGCCATTCGAGATCATAACAGCAAGTCTTAAGAATATAGACAAAGGTAATATAATACCATAAACAGAGTGATATTGTGGTTTGTCTCAAACCAAATGCACATCTTCTAAACTACTTGCTGATAGATTCTGTAATTTTTTTGAATGGTTAGCAAGTGTTTTCATTAAGAGCTAAAACAGAGTACAGTAATCAACAAAAGCCAAATTTTGAGCAGGTTATCTAGCAACATATGTACCTTATAGACAATAACATAACTAAGAGAATAAAAACTTATATAAAGGTAAGAGTACTGCATACTTGGAAAAATAAATCTAACTAAGCAAATTTTAAGAGGGCAATTTCCTTATGTTAAGGATGTGGGATAGCATCCACAGTTAGAACGAACACACTGTGAGGCATTTCACCACCACAACAGACAGACCAAATATCAGTTTCTAAACCAAGATATATCCCAATAAAAATGAGACAGAAGGTGCCCTCTCATACAGTCGGCATTAATATGTGACCAACTTTTGTGAGTCACTAGATACGCATTACTATACTAGTGTACATATATGACAGGAAATGGAAGCGTTGAAATATCTGATTTCTATGAATGTGTTCAGTTGTAAAATTTGATTAGCCAAGGTTGACATGTACAAAATAAATGTTGCAAAATTTTCTTTCATTACTTTTTAAGCTCACTATAAATTGTATGCACAACAAAAAAGGATGCTGACAAATTTGTGACCAGTATACATTACCAATTAATTAGTACAGCAAGTACAACACAAAAATACAATGCTGTGATTGAAAAGTTATTAATAACTATCTACAAGTTACATACAGTAACACAGCAATATGATATCTCTCTTGAGACGTATTAGCATATGAAGTAGTGCAGAGTGAAAGTAAAGTACAGTACTAATAAAGTATACAATATATAAGTACTTTAAGGTATGCAATCTTAATATATCGCACTTTCACACACCCTAATATATTTTCTTGCATTACCCTATCAGTCACACTATACTGATAAAAGCTACAACTGGCAAAGGTAACCTTGAAGACAGCTTCTAGCACGTAAGTTAACTTGGACCAGTAAATATAAACAGAACTTCTTTAAATATTTACTATAAAGATATATCATATGAAGCACCTCTGGCATGTATATAAAACTGCAGTAAAAATATTCCTGACAAATATAAAAAAATACATTACACTTAATACTTTAGCAAGATACAAAAAGTGCACTTATATCCCAAATCAGCTTATTCGTTAACACTTTTAAGTAAGAATAAAAATAATTTTTGAGATATAAATAGAGAATTGATAAGCTTTATTAATATTTTGGATGAGATCAGGATAGTGCAGCTCAAAGATTATAATGCTAATATACTGAAATGCCACAGGATGAAATAGAACATAAAAGAGAATAATTCCATTACCTCAGAAAAAAAACGAATTATTTCCACAGGTCAACTACATTGCTATAGTGAAGCTAAGCACTACAAAACTGAACTATCATACCAAAACATATGAGGACACAGCAAAGAACATGTTTTCCAATATCTCATCTTATATCTGAGAAACGTTTGAAATTGGAGGGTAAAATACCTATAAAATCATGATTAAATATGCATCAGTTTAAACAACTTGATCTTAGTCTTTGCCAGCAGCTACAATGCAATGAGACAAAGCATATGACACTAAGAGTGTTAAAAAGAGAAACAAAAAAACAAAAAACATTCATACAAGGTAAATAATGAACAAATAATGATGAACATAATAATAATAATAGAATTCGGCTTTACGTCACGAACTCCCTTTTCTACTAAGGGCTAGGACGGCAGCCTTCTTGCGAAGGACTTGTTTTGGCAGATGTAATCATTACCCTGAGTGTATGCCCTTACTAACCTTAGTCCGTGACGGGGCGCGAACCCTCGACCTGCTGCCTCAGAGTCGAGGATGCTACCATTTTGCCACGGAGACTACAGTAATAATAATAATAATAATAATAATAACACTATCTATATACATGGCCATTTTCCCTTATAAGGGGAGTGCCTGAGTCAAGGCAAAATACTCTTGACTCTGTGGGAAGAGAAAATAAAGAGGGGATTTCCAGGCCCCTCAATTCACCCCATTTAATTGACTTTTACGACACGCAAGGGAACACGAAGGGAGTACAGTATTATAGCCTCCCTACCTTAGAGGAAATAATAACAACAATAATAATAATAATAATAATAATTATTATTACTAATAATAATAATTATTATTACTAATAATAATAATAATAATCTATCTATCTAAATACATGAGCTATTTTTCCCTTTATAAGGGAAGTGGCTGAGTCAAGGCAGAATACTCTGACTCTTTGGGTATAGAAAATACAGAGGAGGAGATTCCCAGTTCCCTTGCTCCGCCCCATTTAGTCAACTCTTATGGTACGTAGAGGAACATGGAGGAAGCATTCTAGCCCCCTCCCTAAAGAGGATTAATAATAATAATAATAATAATAATAATAATAATAATAATAATAATAATAATAATCTCTCCCTTAATCTTCAATAAGCAAGCAGAGGCCAAGTTATTACTATGCATACTGTCATGTACATATGTTTTTCAAACAAGAACTGCAATGTGAAACTCACACTGTTCGTTGAGATGAAGGTTTTCCTCTGGGACTATGACTAAGCACAGACAAACTTATTTAATACAAAATTGCATATCAAATATATTCATAGATACGATCTGCATTTCCAATCTATAAAGACCCAGGAAAACAGAGGCAGAAATGAAAAGCTGCTTTCTTACAGCTATTGTCCACCTTTTCCCTTTGAAAAATGTCTTTATCCATACCATGGATATAAAGTCACTTCAAACACAAGTGAGTAGAAAAGAATGGCAGGTGCTCACTTTTATCCTTTGCCAACAAATCTCATGTGTAAAAGGCAATAGATCTCTTACATATGAGAATGAGAAATATATATATCTAACACTGTATGCCAAGTCTGACTGAGAGCCATCCAATGGTATGAAAGAAATAAAGATTAATTATACTGCCATGAGGGTTAGAGGAATAACAAAACACAAAATAGCAAAGACAGGCAAATACGAAGATAATAACAAGTGGAAATTAATTAAAATACATAAGTAACATACTGCACATTACGATACATATCACCAAAAAAAGTACATTTTCTTTTAGCATTTGCAAAATAGTATTAAGGCATAATTTTCTTCACCTAACATGAAAACATGAAAGCTGCTTGACTAGCTTATGAAGTCTGGGCATATGCCAAGTACAGTGACCTCAAGGTGATTCTGTGAGGTGAGTAGTCTGGGATTATTGCCATTTTTATTATCATTATTATTATTATTACTTTATGTGAGGGCAGATGGTGCCATAGGGTGAGGAAATATAAAGTTAGAGATGTGTGGGAGCAGGAAAAGCTTAATGAGGAGAGAGGATGAGTAATGGGAGTGTGTTTGCCTCACTGTGCTAATGGGAATGAACTCCAAGCTCATAGCTCCCTGTGGGTTTAATTTTTTATTTACGAACTGCCCTACACAGGAGAAGCCTCAACATTCAGGAGGGCAGAAGGCGTGAAAGAGCCAAAATGAGTTGCTGTAATATACAAAAACCACAACAAGTATCAGTGAGCCAAAACAAGTCTTCATGATGGGCCAGGGTACATTATGGAAACTTGAATCCTGGTTCTGGAATTAAGCATTGTCAAGGGCTTGATCTTGGTCAAGCAGTAGTTTATACATACTGTTAACTGACAGCAAATTATTATAATATTTATTCTTCCATATAACAATTATTTGCCTTTGGATGTGGCGACCTTGCTGATCTTGGCGGAAAAAAGCACTATGTATGAAAAACAATCCTAAATGCTAAAAAGCAGTGATTCATCAATGCTGGTATAATATGTTAGGGCTAGCAGACTTATTACATATCCTATTTGGTGAAATATGCATAAATTGTGCATGCATTTATAAAACAAGATCTTGCATTTTTAAAATTATAAAAGAGGAGAAGAGTTATTAGGGATTTTGTAGATATATCAGTGTTCCAGACATGTTCAAGATAAATTCAAGGACCATTAACAACTAGGAACAACCTGTATAGTCACATAACTGTTTAGGACAGCATGGGAGATGACAAAATCCAGATTTTACAATAAGTATAACTTTCAACGCCAGCAAAGCAAATACAGTAGACATAAAGAGATAACAACTGTATCTTATGCATACAAATTCTAACTGGTAACTATGTTTATAAACATACTGTATGGGTGCAATGCATAACAAGTTCTTGGTACAATACAAAAGTAAACTGCGTTATTCTGGTAACTACGTTCACACTAAATCTAAACACGATATGGATTACAATTTTCCTTTTCTATAGGTATGGCAATAGCATGGGATGACTATACTTAAAGCTAAACTTAAGATCAAAAATTAATATCATGTCAAATTAGTAGGTAATGAATAGTTATAAAAAAGAACACAGGCCACGATGACTAAAGAGATAGTAGATTGTTCTGGAGACAGTATGCCCATTTATAATGGTAAAAACCCATGATTCGTACTGTCTTTAAATAAGGTTGAATTCTGAACATGAGTTTATAGCAAATTTCAACCTCTACTATTGTATTGAGCTCCAAAGCCAATATAGCCTGTTTTTGCTTCTGTTTATAAAGTCTACATTCAGAGTTGTAGTTCCCATATCTAATACACAAAGCTAAAAACAACAGAGACGGATCAGGATTAGTCACCACTATAAACCCTAAATTTCAGCACATTACTGCCACACAACATCGACCCCACATAAAAGTGGGAAGAGATGTAGACGAAGAAGAAGAAGACAGCCACACATTAAGTACTGATACAATACTATATGAATAATACATATCATAATCTGGCTATAAACACAAGTATATTGTCACCCCCAATGGAGAATTTTCCTTGAAGCCCACTTTGGGACGAGATAGCCCAAAAAACTACTCAGTATCAGATCCCAATTGTAAACCTGTACAAAAGAAACCTGCGAAATTTCAGCTTGGCACTGAGATTTATGATACATATTAATATTTTATTAATAACAAATATTTCCAGAGAACACATCACACTAATCAAAACAAAAATAACGAAAATAATATAGGCTAGAAGACAAAATTCTGGAATATGTCAACGTAATTTTTATTCCAGTAATTCTTTTTTCATTTTTACAAAACCATTCTGTGACACTGTGAAGTGATTTTCTCAGCCAAAGAAAATACTATGCTGTTCATCATCTACCATGGTAGTTTAGGAATTGGTTCAATTTTTTAAATGATTACAAGGCAGATGCCTGACAACCAATTTTACCTCTCTGCAGACATTCCTTCACCTGCCAAATTGCTTATAATTACCAAATTTCTACAGTAGATTAGTATTGCTATATCAGAGCTGAAGTTTTTGCTCTTGCATTATGTTTAAATTCCAACCCATTTGCAAAAACAATCTAAATTAACGGTCATTTCTTGAAACAAGTTTGAGCCTAGGTGACATTTATTACCCATTTTAAATTTAAAATCACTAATGCATATTTACAATGCATATTTAATTTATGAATTACTGACTCTCAATGCATTCTTTGCATTATGCATAG
This sequence comes from Halocaridina rubra, assembly GCA_037179515.1. Classification (NCBI taxonomy): domain Eukaryota; kingdom Metazoa; phylum Arthropoda; class Malacostraca; order Decapoda; family Atyidae; genus Halocaridina; species Halocaridina rubra. The sequence continues at coordinate 31,379 of JAXCGZ010019469.1, read as the reverse complement.
CTGCATGCTTTAGGAAAGTATTTTTGTTATGGTACTTCCTGTAACGGAACAAGTACCTTGCCTTAACTTTGGGGGATAGGTTACACAGGAAGAAAGTATTGCCACAATTCTGAACCTAGCAGTACTGCCTGTACGTCACCGGTGGCTACGAGTCATACAAATTATAAGGCATAATGCTGACCTACCCAATATCTCAAAAATCAACATCCTACTGAACAAACCCTACTGTAAGTTTCCCAATACGAATTCTTCCATAACTAAACATATTTACGCTTCGACTAGGAACCGTATTGTCTTCACTCTAATCTCGAAAAAGAGCCAAATTATTCCTAAGCATCTAATTTATCCAAGGCGAGTCAAAAAGAGGTACAGTACTTAAAAAAAAAAAAAAAAAAAGTCGAGTGGATCCAAGACGTTTGTGGTGTCTGGTGCTAGAGTCCCGTCTCGCCGCACAGGTGAACGAGTTGCTTACAATTGATTCTAAAATTAAAACAGGCAGTGTGGGCGAATAAACCAAATTCTCATTTAACAACATATTGTACAAACTACATTCGGAGTTCATCAGCTTATTTAATAACATGCAAGGTGATGTTTTATTCGAAATAATACAGAAAAAAAAATAAAAGTCCCTTCGAGTTGAAGTGCCTCTCAAGTCTCTTATCAATTTCGTCTATTTCAAGGAAAATACAATCTTTTTGACATTACCTGTTGGGCTACGGGCTCCAATATGCCCTCGATGGTCTTGGTGTGAAATACAGGCATTGTGATTAATCTGTATATCCGGGATTAGCCCAGAAACCAACCAATATTTTTTATAAGTTCATCAACACAATCCGTCACCTTTCCTCACTGACTGCACATGAGCGACTGGCGAAGAGAGAGAAAGAGGGAGTGAGAATCTGCAATGTTTTCATCTTCTTCTTATATTTCTCAAACTAGATGGTAGCGCAGACCATTTCATTGTCATAAGAGTTTGACCATTTCCATTAATAGACTCCATCAGTAAGCAAGCAGGTGCCATCCAATCCATTATTAGTTTCATATTAGAGCACACTATTGACATACAGTAGACACAGGCCGCGCACTTCATGAGCATTATAACGATACTATTAAGATTTCATTGAAGACGAAATGTGCCTAATTATTGCTCATCATCTAAAGAAAACAATGGGATAAACTGGAGAAGACGCACCTCAGCACCGTCAACCGGAGAAAACATTCCTTACATTTGGCCAACTGAAGATAACGCATCTCATAATTAAGCATCTGAAGATAGGGCACCATTGGTTAGGTTAAGTTAGGTTTTCTACAGTTGGCCAATCATGAGGAGTGCCCTCTCGAATTGACAGCACTGAGGTGCGTCTACTCCAGCTTATCCAAACAATGTCTACTGAACCCCCCCCCCCCCGATTCATTGAAATACTTATAATTTAATGTTTGGCATTAGCTTTGTCAAGATTTATTTCTTTATATGCTAATATAAAAATATGTACAGTATTTATATTATCGTATCGAGATCAACGTGAAAGCACATTCCGTCATTACAGTAATCATTTTATGTGTCGCCATTAGTCCCTAATATGTGGATGCACACAGACAGTGCGTAGCTGGGGAATAATTTTGGATACCATTCCTAGCTTCTCGGGGTAGGCTCAATCGCGGGTCTGTCAACTCCATAGTTGAATATAGTACTCTGATTTTTTCGCTATATTGTACTAATATATATATATATATATATATATATATATATATATATATATATATATATATATATATATATATATATATTATATATATATATATATATATATATATATATATATATATATATATATATATATATATATATATATATATATATATATATATATATATATATATATATATATATATTAAGATTTTGTAATATAGGTGACCAAGTTCTTTCGTAGTTGTGATGACGTTTGTGAGCTCCCACCTTCATATATTGTTAAGTTTGTTTTCACCTCATTAGAGACGAGATTGAAGAACACGCCCTCTCTCCAACCTCCCTCTTTTCTTGTGAATCCAAAGTCCTTACCTTGTGGTCAAAATTAAACCAATTTTATAGTCTGAGGATAAATTCAAGTTTGAGATCTCATTCAGCCCTGAATCCCAAGCTTTCTTATGAGGTGAAGTCAAGACTATAGCCATGTGACATTTGAAGATGAGCATACTTTTATACCGAAAAGGTGCTTATAATTAAATTTGCGATTACCCTGTAAAAGAATCACGTTGCTTGTCTTTGATATTTCCATTTTTTTTTTTTTAAGTGCAGATGCCAGAAATTTTACATATTCAAGCTTAAGCCTCACATGACATGGAAATATTTCTGGACATTTCTTTGTTTATAGGACCGAAGTTCAGCATTACTGCTATACAATTTACATGCATTTCCGGAGACCAATCTGCCAATGCATTTATCCCTAGATCTCTCTTGTCCAGTCTTGAAATTCCTCTCCTGCTATGGAATATCCAAAAATTGGCCTTTTTGCCTCATTCCCATTCTCAGCTCTTTACATTTTGAAGTATTATATCTTAGCCATTTGTCTAATCACTCATGAACAGAAATACTTTACTCACCTGTGAAAAAGCTGTTCATACTTCATAATTAACTTATATTTTTTTCACCCATTTAGTAAAAGCAATGCAAATATAAAAACGAAATTCATAAATTGTGTCTGTGTAATGACAACAGAAATAAAACTCCAGATAATGCCAATTTAATTAAATATTGCAAGGCTACGAAATGGCGCAGGAAAAATTTTTCCAGCGCAAGAATTAAATACATGCATCCACTTACTTGATATCTTTTAACACAAGTATTTAATGTCACATTACTGAATCAAGGAAATATATTGCTATTATCACAAGTTGTAGAAATGCACAAATTGGATGCATTGTAAAAAAACACAGTAAATAGTTACAGAAAGGATATCATAAGAAATGAAACTATAGAGTACTACTACACCTAACAAGATGCAGATTATGAAATTATATGAGCATATTCCTAAAAGACTACAATACACTTTACTGCTGATAAACTTCTAAGAAGCATGGAAATCAATGAAAACCCAAGAAACCTGACAACTTGAAAGTAATGGATATAAGGGGTTTGAAATATGATTGGTGTATCTGAGTTGGTTTGGGTACATGGAAAGGATGAGTGATAAACAAATAGTGAGGTGTGAGTAGTGCAGAAGTGATTGAAGTCAGGTCAAGAGGAAGACCTAGAATGCAATGGTTGGATGGCGTGAAAAAGGGCACTGAATGCACGTGGAATGCCAGTAGAGCAGGTAAGAGAGCATGCAAGAGATAGAAATGAGTGGAGGAAGACTGTATATAGGTGACAAAGGTCAAAGTGGTTTCTCGCACCTGCTGGCTCAGTGAACTGTGATGGACAGGTGTGAGGGGAGCTGCCATGTGATGAAGCAGTGGGGGTGAACCAGCTGCAGTTGCAGGGCCTCATTATAGAATATCCTTCCCCACTTACCTTGAAGGTGACCCAAACAGGGTGGAAGGGTGGAAAATGTGGCAACCCTTTATCCCCAAGAAGTTAAGAGGAGTGGTTGAGGTATGTGTGGATAGTGGTGAATGCATGTTTCTTGGCTCGGCCACCCCCCTTACAAGGAGAAATGAGGCCAGCTATATGTATGCATGTAATGATAGATTTATACAACAAAAGAGCATATATCCCATAAGGACTTGAAACACCATGCATATACTGAAAACAAAGCTTTATTCAATAGAGCACGCACAAAAATAATCATAAAGTATAGAAAACTTCGATCTCTTCACACAGAACATACTGCGTGTCAGGGCAAAGAATAAAGCATATTTTCTGTTATAAATAAAATTACTGTATTTATAAACTTTTCAGTGATCAACAATTACAGAATATCAATAGAGGTATATGAACTTTGAATATAAACTACGGTACATTACACTGAGATTACACTTGGATGGAAAGAATGAAAATAAAACAACTGGTGCACATCTGTTTACGCATCATATGCTCACACAGAGAATGAAGACAATAAGTATTATGTAGACACAGGCAAAAGCATTTCTGTAATGACTAGGTGGTTCATATCAGTGCTTCAGACAAAACTCCACAAACCACTATCAGCAAGTTTCATTAGCAGCTTTATCCCCATCATGCAATGTATTTACATTTTTGACAGACCAATGTAACATTCCACCCAAGTACAAATAGAATAAACTGAGGCAGTGATATTGTGTTGTTCATGTATACCTGAAATGCAACATTGTTGTTCACTTTCATTGCAGGTAATTAAAGCAAAGCAAATGTAATCAGAGACGACCGTACTGGTAGTGCTTTACTTACATAAATTTCCTTGTCATTATACAAAAAAGAAAGGAGGTAAGGCTTTAATAGGCAGACTGTAGTTCTGATTCGTGGGAATTTTCTTGCTTATGGTCACCCTCTTCAAGGGTCTATGGCAAAAGGTGTTCAGGGTAAAAACTATTATAAATTATCGTTTACATAATAGAGAATGAAATTCCCTAAATTGTTCTTCATATAAAGTAGAATGTTATCTCAATCTGCTAAATATATAACTGCAAAGGCTTGGTTACAATGCAAGAAAGAGGATGATTACTGAAAATTTTGAGATGGTGAACTTAACATTCATTGTGCAAAGAATTATGTTGTATCAATTTTAACTACAAAACATTCATGTCTTTTGAACATTATTATTGTGTATAACTTTCTGTTGCCCGTTGCTAAAAAAAAAAAAAATTATTGCTTTTAAAAATTACTACATGGTTCCACCAATACAACTCCAATTGTACACATAAAAATATTGGCGAGTCATTGTACTTTAAACTGAAGGTTTTTTTATATATATTGATGAATATTACACTAATTCAAAACCATCACTTCCAACCTTTTTATTTTTACAATACCTAAAAATGGTCCACTCTTGACCCATATAGTCTCTGTTTAAATGCTTTCATAAGCAAAATATTGTGTAGTTTATTTTGATTCTTCCTCATTTTCAGTTTCACGAGGCTCATGGGGAGCTGGAAGTTTTTCCCAAGATGGTTCCACGCCCCAAATTTCACGGCCATATTCGGAGATGGTGCGGTCACTAGAAAATTTACCAGAAGAGGCGATGTTCATGATTGCCTTGCTGGTCCAGTCAGCTGGTTTCTCATACAGCTTACCGACTTCGTCTTGACATTTGATGTAAGACTCGTAGTCAGCGAAGAGGAAAAAGCGATCGTGATGCATAAGAACGTTGACTAAATCTTTGAACTGGTCGGGATTGTTAGGAGAGAAAAATCCACTCTGGATCTGATCAATGCACTGGCGCAGTTCTGGAAGTTGATTGTAATAGTCATAGGCATTGTAACCCTTCCTCTTCAGCTCCTCTACTTCATCTACTGTCATACCAAAGATGAAAATATTATCTTTACCCATTTCCTCCATCATTTCAATGTTGGCACCATCCAATGTACCAATGGTGAGGGCTCCATTCAACATGAACTTCATGTTTCCAGTGCCTGAGGCTTCAGTACCAGCAGTTGAAATTTGCTGAGAAAGGTCGGCAGCAGGGATGATTTTCTCAGCCAGGGTTACACGGTAATTCTCAAGGTAGATGACTTTCAACTTATCTCCAACGATGGGATCGTTGTTGACGACCCGACCAACGGCGCAAATCAATCGAATTATTTGCTTGGCAGTGTGGTATCCAGGAGCAGCTTTACCACCAATCATGACTGTGCGAGGAACAAAGTTTCCTCCTGGATTAGCCTTTATTCTATTGTACAAGGTTATAATGTGAAGGCAGTTGAGCAACTGGCGCTTGTATTCGTGGATACGCTTAACTTGGATATCAAACATGGAGGAAGGATTGACAGTAACACCATATTCCTGCTCAAGCTGCTTTGCCAGGCGAAGCTTATTTTCCTGCTTAGCAGTTTGAACAGCACGGACAAATCCACTGTCCTTTGCTAATTCTTTCAGTTTTGTCAGCTGATCCAGATGGACGACCCATTCCTCTCCGATCTTTTCAGCAATGACATCAGCAAGGGCAGGGTTGCAGAGCAACAACCAACGGCGGGGAGTAATCCCATTTGTTTTGTTTTGGAATTTTTCTGGGGTCATTTCGTAAAAGTCTTTGAAAAGATCTCGCTTGATAATCTCCGAATGAATAGCAGCAACGCCATTCACAGCATGGGAGCCAACAATACACAGATGGGCCATATTAACACGTTTTTCTCCATGCTCTTCCACTAGAGACATCCGACGAATGCGATCCATGTCACCAGGCCACCTTAGGAAGAAAATGGATTACGTTACTTGCTTTGATATAATCTTCTGAATATGTCTACACTAATTATTGTAGCTAAATGTAAAAAAAAATACATGGAACTGGAGATTTATTCTTTTTGCAATTGGCAAAATCAATATCTAAAAATAAGTTGGACAAGAAAAATGGTCTTAAAATCATGAACAGAGGAAATGGTAAGGTGCTATACAGTATTTGAGAGGAAAGAATACAGAAAAATAAAAAACCTTGCAGAAGGTCAATATCCTGAAGTAGGAAAATAAAAATAGAAATTTTGTACTTTGACAATTCATGGAAAACTTGAAGACTGACCCAAAGGGGATCTCAGCAAACATACCATAAACAAAAAATACTTAACAAATAAGTAAATTAGAACAAGCCTACAGAAAGATGTGGTATACAATATAAACAAATTAAAAAATATAATTACTTTGGGACCAGGTAGGCATCATATAAACTCTTTTCAGTAAATGTCTCACCTTCTGGAAACTTCCTGCAAATGTAGATGATTAATTTCATATATAATCTGCAAATGCCTAGGTAGGATGTGTTCCAACATGCTTGTTGGCCAGCGTTCCAGAGCCTCAGGAAGAACTGTATGGTTGGTGTATGCACAGGTCTTTACACAGACATCCCATGCACTGGCCCAGGTCAGTCCTTCGATATCAATCAAGATGCGCATCAGCTCAGGAATGGCAAGAGAGGGATGAGTATCATTCAGCTGAATAGCAACCTGGAAAAGAATATATTATGCAGGTTTTGTTGTATAATGATATAATATAAAAATATATTCTCATCTATCTATATTCAAAGGCATTAATCTCTCTTGCAAGAGGTTTGAGGCGAGTTAATGCATAAAGCAGCCCAAGTTGTCTTTAACTCTGGGACACACTGGGAAACATGGCACTAGTAATTTTCTCCCATACCCCAGGGATAAAATGATAAAAAATCTGAATAAATGACAATAATTAATGAAGCATGGGATGGAGGGGGTTGCTCAAATTCTCAATTAGATATAACCCATTAATCATTTGGCTTTTTATTCCAATTTTTATAGGCGTAAGAACACTCCCCACCATTTTTCTGCCTGTTGCTGGAAGTGAAAAAAGATAAATTGGCAATTCAGTTCTTACTGACATTATATTTTACTCACAAATCACCCAAAAGAAGAAAAAGACTGATAAGAAAAGAAAGAGAGATTTACTGCTTTTTGTTAATTTCTTGCTTTCCTTACATTTATCTGACTCTCTTACTTTGAATTATCCTCTTTCTTTCCCTTGAGGCAGAGGATAAGAATTATTCCTTTGTTATTTCCCTATGTCGATTATGATAACTAAATGGGGTAGATCCACAGAGCTGGGAATACTCCCCTCAGTATTTTGCTCCTGAATAGAGTTAGGGGATAAGAGGGGATCTGGTAGGAAAATTTCAAACAAGTAATACAAATATTTATACACAAAGTAAACCAGATGTACTTAATACACCAAATACTTTTCAATCATATTTTTTTGGAGGTAGTATATAGACTGATTTTGGACTCTTGATTTCTGTATTTTCAGTCACTCCTTTTAAGTACTGCATTTCAATAAAACTATGACTACTTATGTACTTTTAAGAGTTGACTAAACAAAACTTCATATATTACTTCTTTAATAAGCGCCAATGTATTCTGAAATTTTCCAACTACCAAGTATATATAAAACAATATATTTTTCTCTCAAATCGAACCTAATTAGATGTAGCTTCTATATTTACATTCAGAAATCCCAACTTTATGGATATTTCCCGACCCACCTCCAAGTATTAGAAAAACTTGGGAAAGAAGCCAGGAAATAAAGGAACACATATTAACCAATATCCAATAACTCAACATGGAATTTTACATAAAGAAAATAAAAACAAAATCCATACAAAGTGAAGAGAAATATAAAGGTCCAGCGCTATTTTCACCTTCAGTGGTGTCAAAGAACTAAACAAAGTAAATTACTTAAATAGTAAAAGCTACTTGAATCCTTTTCCTAACATATCTATTTAGGGTTTCAAAATACCAAATGGCAATGATAGGATTTTTCATTCACTGCCTTTCTTGAAACAATAAACTTACCTTGTCAGGGAAAGAATCAAATGAAGTCCTCACTTGATCCCTAGAGCCAAATTTGGAGGATTTGAAACGTCTGATGATGTCTTGGAGGGTAGCTGCGACCATGAAGTACTCTTGCTTCAGTCTCAGTTCCTTTCCTTCAAAGAAATTGTCATTGGGATACAGAACACGCGAGATGTTTTCAGCAAAGTTTCTATCCAAAACAGCCTGGATGTAATCACCATCATTAACTGGAAAAATTAAAAACAACTTAATATTGAAAATAAAAAAAAAGGTAAAGAATAATAAATTTTTAAATTTAGTTACCAGTAAATGAAAATTTATGTTACAAGTCTAAAAGTCAAGCAGAATGAAAGAATTATTTAAAACCAATTTCTGTAAGAGTTCTACACTGTTATACAAAGTCTAAGCTTTTCTGACTCTGTGTTTCCATAAAGCCAACGATACATTATTATACAGCAACACCGGAAGAGGAAAACTTTCCAGAAATATAGGTAAGTTTCTGCTGAGCACAGTATGCAGATTTCAAGAACACATTTAAAAAAAATAACTACCAGCATAATATGTAGCAATGTGAATGTTAGCATTACTCTCAAATGTGTTGTTATATCTTGCTGAAAGTAGTATAATAACCACAACTACAACAAAAGAATTTAAGGTAGGAGGGAATAAATATGTCCAGCCAGTCCTCTCAGTTTCAACAGTTTTTTTGTAGTAAAGAAATTCAGAATGTGAAAGAATGGCCATGGAATGTACGGGAGGAAATGCTTCTCTCCTATCCCAAAATTATCCCCTCAATTTGTCTCCTATGATATACAAGGTATATATCAAGTGCAACTGTGTGTGATATCTTGACCATATAAGCACAAAAAATAAGCTTTCAAATATTCAGAATTATCCTGAATTGTACTTTGTATCCCATACTATCATAGCTTTGCTGTATTCCTACTGATGTATGGGATATAAACTACTGAAATAGATCTAACGTATTTATATAAAGTCAAGAGCAGATACATACAGAATCGCAAATTGAAATTATTTGGAGACTTGGCAGACCACAGCCTCATGGTGTTTACAACGTTGTTCTGGTAACCAGGAATAGGATTGTCATAAGGCATGGCAAACACAATCTGAAAAATATATCAGCATTCTTACAAAAATATTCAGGGAGAACACTGGAAAAGACAAAAATATTATAAAGAAAGCTTAATATGCAGTACAACAGTGCAATAACTTTCGAAGACACGTAAGGACAATCTTCAAAGAACCTTGTCATTAATCACTATAGTGAAATCAACATCACTGGATGTTATGGTTGTTGGCTTTTCATAAGCTGCCCGGCCATGCAACCCTGAGTCCCAAAGTAAGGCCACAGCCAATCCCGGGATTTCCCAAAGAACTCTCAGGGAGTGTACACTGTGTTACTGGCATATGTGGTTGTAAGCATTGCCGTCTTCCATTATATGTTTGATCGTATTAGGTGACGTGTAACATCCTGGACAGGCAACACTGCTTCTCCAAATACCTCAGAAGGGCTGGGTGGTGCCTACATTTCAAGATAGTTGTCAGGAGGTTGTGCATGAAGTTGTGTATTGCCAATGAGCGGATGGAACAACCAGTTTATAAGGTATGGATGTGTTTGCGGAGGCTGGTTTGGGGTGGACGAGGCGGAGAAAATGATGGCATGTGAGTGTGATACTGTATGCTAGGTGTTGCTTCAATGTTCTTGACGCATGTGGGTGTTCTGCCGTGTGCTGTAGTTGGTGGCTTCTGGATGTCAACTCTAATTATCTATTTCACTTACTTCTTCAATAACATATATAAAATTGAATTACACATAGCAATGAACTTCAGTGTATCATACATGTAGCATAAAAAAAATTGTCTTGATAAAGATAGACCACTAAAGGAACCAATATGTTTTATAATGTTATGATAAATACTTCCAGAACGACAAGACCACCAACTTTGAGTAAAAAAAAATTAAATACTACCAAGTCAGTAATAAACTGCTCTACAGATTAAGAGGATACATACTTTAACAATAAACTGAGAGTAATAATAACAGCCTAAACGTTAATACTGAACAACAATAATTTTTTTAAAAACCGTGTCAAATCTTTCATACACAGAACAATACATAAAAGCATAAATATTTCCAGGCCCAGCTTTAAAAATTAAAGAATACAATATATAAAAATAACAATTACACAAGGATTTACCAACCTGAGTATCAAGCCACTTCTTGCCCTGAGGTGTATCCTCCACCCGTCCATAGAAATTGACTGGCACCATGTATTCAGGTCTGCCCTTCTCCCAAGGATTTCCAAATCTTAACCAGTCATCTGGCTCCTCAACCTGTGATTAGTGAACAAATTAATAATATAAAAGGCTCACTTCACATCTATAATCAACTTTATTAAATTCCAAAGAAGTTCAGTTCTTTTTGCTTACCTGTATAATTTGTTTAAGCTAGTGAGAGACTGCCTTATTAATCTCACTAAGAGGAATATAAGAAAATAAAATAAAACAAAATTCCTTTACTACACAAAGTTTACAGTGGGGATTATATATTTACTCAGTATCCTATACACATTATACAAAGCTTATGCAAAAGTGAATTATAAATTAGCCTACCTGTTCACCATTACGAATCTTCTGAGCAAAAATACCGTATTCATAGCGAATGCCATAACCATAGGCAGCCATACGGAGGGTTGCCATTGAGTCGAGGAAACATGCTGCCAGCCGTCCTAAACCACCATTCCCAAGACCAGCATCTTCTTCCAGGGATTCTAACTCTTCAATATCAAGTCCCAGTTGATAGAGAGCTTCGTCACAGGCTGACTGAATGCCTAAGTTTATCATGGTATTTGTAAGAGACCGCCCCATGTAGTACTCTAGGGACAAGTAGTACACACGCTGAAAATAATTAGAAAGTTAATAATATGGCTTCAGGAAACTACTTATGTACAAAGCTGCAAGAGAGAGAGAATCCATGCTAAAAATAAAAAAAAAATGGTAAAACGTTTGTGTTGCATAGAAGTGCTGATTCCTGAACTATAGCATTAAAAAAAAAAAAAAAAGCAGAGCTTTTACAACTCCAACATTGTTTCAGACTTGGCTCTCTCCAAACTCGATGAAGTAAAAAATAAAACATTCTAAACTATGATACTGTGCTCTTCTGTCGAACCTAACTAGAGGTTATTGCTTTCTAAACTAAGACAAATGGTGACCCAAGTAAGCAAGGGTGATCAGATATTTAATATCAGTTTTGCCAAAATAGCAAAAAGTTACATAAAAAATCTAAGCAATGAACATTTCATGCGTTTTGTTAAAGTTGTCTGATAAGCCATGTGAATTACAGTATTTATCTAGGAAGGCTGAACAATGGTGTGTTATTTTTGTTTTTAGGTCTATAATAATAATATAATAATAATAATAATAATAATAATAATAATAATAATAATAATAATAAAAATAATTAGTTGTAGTAGTAGTAGTAGCAATAATAGTAGTAGTACTCCTTCAGTCTAAGTTTTATTGGCAGTACCTGTACTCCCTTTTATTCCACCCCCCAAAAAATAATAAGTATAGTCGTTAGTTGCAAGAACAGAATTTACTATTTCTAGGCTAGCATGACCGAAAATCATGGTACTGTATTACTATATACCACAGTGTTCTAGCAGACGCTACGGTTACGTCATCTCGTTCAAAAAATTATATACAATACTAATAGTACAGAAGATGTATTCAGCATATATAAGAGAGTATCATTATAATGGCAAGGGAGGGCGGGGTTGATTACCAGAGTGAAGCAGATATAAAACTACAGTACCGCAAATATCTCTGGGGCTGTAAAGATTAATAATAAAAAATAATAATAATTATCTACACTCTTCTACCTTAATTGAACACATGGAGGTAAATAAAGAAGCTAATGAAATGCGATGTGGAAAGCTCGCATTCAAATCTCAACCCACAGGAGGTTCCATAATACATTACATCTTCCAGCTCCCGCCCCCCAGACTCTACCACAACCTATTAAAGCTAAATGCCTCATGGATTTTGATTTACCAATACATTTTAAAAATTAGTCCAAGATATCGTTAACATACTTCCTCGGCTTGGTAACAGGAAAAGAAAAAGCTTGAATACTGATCCTAATATTAATACTTAATAAGTTGCATATTAATGGTAATGAGATCTGTAAAAGTGGTAAACATTTATTCAAATACATTCATTAAAAAACAATATATATTATAAATAATATAAATACCCGAGTAACTTCCTACTCCTTCTCCCTCCCCTTCCTTCTCATTATCATTATTATTATTATTGTTGCCGTAGTAGTAGTAGTAGTAATAGTAGTAGTAGTTGTTGTTGTTGTATTACAAGGAAATAAAATTACTCTTTAATCCATTTTTGTACCCTGAAAAGAAAAAATATTTTTTGCTCTAATCCCTCCGACTTCGCTGTCTATCAGCACTTTATGCCCTATTATAACTAACGCCTTAGTTAAAAAAGAAGAAAAACAACGACATCCATCTTCCAAGCCCGCCTCTACAACCCTTCCTCCAAACTACTATAAGACTTTCCTTCCACACTCTCTGACCAACCTTAGTAACAGAGAGTTATGAAGGTCCTAAAATAAACCGGTCTGAACCACCAGAACCGGGATTATAAAAGTAATACACGTTGCGAAGATGAACGAAGCGTTCTTTGAAATTACGATAAAAACACAAATATAAAACGTTATACCAAAGACAAAAATAAAAAAATGTCCGATTTATATGATTTAATATTTGTAGAGGGAGTTACGCAAGTATATGATACTGGTATTAACGCCAGCACGAAAAGTGTCCAACCCAACAAGCAAAAAAATACACAAATGCTGATAGAAACTTCAGAGACCACAGTATTCTTTATTAATTTAAAGAAACCGGTTCGAACTAAAATCACCGGGATTATAAGACATACACGTTACATACATATACCTTGGCTGTTTCCCCCTTTAATTGGGGGGTAGCCGACATCAAAAAAGGAAAACAGTTTGGGGAGAAGTTATTCTCCCCTCTACCCCCCCTCTTCTTTGACGTCTAACAGGAGGTTGGTACAAGGGGGGGGGATTCCTAGTCCCCCCGCCCCGTCCACTTTTAGTCGCCTTTTACGACACGCAGGGAATACGGTGAGGCTATTCTTTGATATTGTGCCCGCCCCACAGGGCACAGGACATATATATATATATATATATATATATATATATATATATATATATATATATATATATATATATATATATATATATATATATACATATATACACATACACATATATATACACACACACATATATATATATATATATATATATATATATATATATATATATATATATATATATATATATATATATATATATATATATACATATATATATATATATATATATATATATACATATATATATATATATATATATATACATATATATATATATATATATATATATATATATATATATATATATATATATATATATATATATATATATATATATATACATATATATATATATACATATATATATATATATATATATATATATATATATATATATATATATATATATATATATATATATATACATATACATATATATACACATACATATACATACACACACACACACACACACATATATATATATATATATATATATATATATATATATATATATATATATATATATATATATATATATATATATAAAAGTTTATATTCACTGCACCATACGTAATTGTATATTATTTTGTTTGAGACTTTAAACAGTAAGTCTACCTTTTTTGTTAATAAATATTTGGATAAGGCTATGCATAAGAATATATGTAGGGACAGAGTGTTTAGAGCACTCAGGAAGTAACAGACCAGCCAGCTATCAAGCCCATCGTGGGGCGTTAAGAAGGACCTCCTCCAGCTCAATCCCTCCGCTCTAACCTGTCTGTGTCCACTCCACCTCTATAATGGGGATTAATGGCGATACAGAAAATTGCAAACTACATAAGCTTAACAATGTATTTGCATTAATGCATCGTTAGCACAACCAGTGAACTACTAATATAAGCAACATCACTTGGGATTTACATCACGTAAGACAGACGAAGACTAGACTAGCAATGAGAATTAGGAAAAATGTAAAATACTAACACAAACAACCTTACAAAACCAGTGCAGTATTTAACATCAAACGAACATTTAGGGGCAGAGATTCAGTCACCAGATTAGGAGACTGCTTACATAATTTATTTGGACCGTCTTCACTAGCATTAAAGTGAGATAACATTACTGTTAAAATGTCTATTGTAGTACTGCCTTTGGTAATGGAAAGTATAACCTGTAATGTTAAAGAACATATCTAGTACTGGTTAGTTGTATAAGTTCCCAAAGTAGGATTGGATCTGATGTCTTTTTTTTCTTTTCTCGACAATGCCTGGGGTTGTCCATCACCAATGGTAAAATTCAATAATTACAAAATTCAATAATTAAGACGACAAAACCAAGTAAATCTTGTACCATTTGCAGTTTTTGTAATCAACACATCCTCATGTGCAAGTCACCATATCTAATATTATGCTAACTTCTTACGATATGGACTGAGATCTTAACTAGACCCTAGGCTTGGGCGACAGTGGGTCCATTGGAGACATTAAGCAGTAGATGCAAATTCAAAAGGAGCTGCTTAACGCTCTCAGTAACACATGCAGTTGTTAAGACGCAGATAAAATATTTGTACCCAACAGAAGAGGCTTCGTAATGACGTATGTGATTCTTCATTTTCATAAACATTTTCTATGAAAAACAGAGATAAGAAAATTCCTTCAATTAAATTATCAGCATTACAAGCACCATTATCATTACTACCTCTGATAATGCTACAACTACTACTACTACTATTAATACTACTTCTACTGCTACTACTACTGTTGCTACTACTACTACTACTACTACTACTACTGCTCCTAATAATAATAATAATAATAATAATAATAATAATAATAATAATAATAATAAATAAATAAATAAATAATAAAGGAAATAGAAACCCACTGTAGAGTATTTGGGGTCTACTAACTACTTACAAAAATCAACCAAGTGCTTTGAAATCTTGATAATGCTTTTTTTTATTATTGTGACACCAGGACGGGCCAAAAAAAAAATATATAAAATAAAACAGCCCTCATCGGGTCTGGGCACGAAGAATACATAAAGAGAAACAGAGATGGAGAGTGTAATGACTTGTCAGATGTGAAGGGATAATACAAGATGTGTGATGAATATCCAAGAATATTCAGTGTAGCTGTAGGCATAGAAAAAGAACCGTAACTGAAGGAAGACTTAACATCGAACTGTCCTGGACACACCCATTTAAGTTCAAAAAACCTTCAGCTGTACAGTGGAAAGCTATTTTTTGTATGTTTTATAATTACTTATGAAACAAAATACTCTCCTGTGGATTTATATTTCCATTATTGAAATTGTAATTAGCTTCTATTCATTAATAATAATAATAATAATAATAATAATAATAATAATAATAATAATAATAATAATAATTGCAAAAGCATACACTAAAAAGATGTTCGGAGGGGTGACTTGAGAAAAAAGTCAATGCTAAAACTGTAATGAAGCTTTTATATATGACGTAGAAAAAGGAGAGAGAGAGAGAGAGAGAGAGAGAGAGAGAGAGAGAGAGAGAGAGAGAGAGAGAGAGAGAGAGAGAGAGAGAGAGAGAGAGAGAGAGAGAGAGTCTGCAATAGATAAGTATCAGTTCACTGACCCACGTAGACCAGGCTGTGCCGGTTGGCGCCAGGAATAGGTTAAACAAACTCGGGCATGTGACGAAAACGTTTACCTTGACAGGTGACTTTCTCAAGTTTATAAATCATCGCCTTTAGAAGAATTTATCCACGAATTTTAGTATGTAAAGAATCCAACAATTACAGGAAGATTGTGACACCTGGACTGACCAAATAAAAAAAAATATATATATATGCCGTCAACGAGCCTGGTTACGAAGAAAACCTAAAGTAAAAAGAAAGAGATTGGGAATGTTGTGACTTGTAAGATATGAGGGAATAATAACAGATGTGTAACGAATATCCAAAAATATTTGGTGTTGATGTAGGCATAGAAAAACTGAAACACACACACACATACACACACACACACACACACACACACACACACACACACACACATATATATATATATATATATATATATATATATATATATATATATATATATATATATATAAATTTAGTTTTAATGATGTATGTGATAACGAATATATATACATATATGGGTTCTAATACTGTGTGAGATATAGGTGCCGAATGCGATCTATATTAGAATGGCTCTATTGAAGTATGTGAACTACAAGCCGAGAAAATGATCAATCCTAAATTTATGAAAAATTTTATTTACCTAACTCAACCCAGAACTTCGTTGTAAAATTCTTTCGCTCTCATGATGAATGCATGAAATGAGGACTGCGATTAATTTTCAAATAAGCTGGGCTAGTTTATTTACAAAGTCCAACGAATATTTTCAATAAATGCGCTAAACATTTCTAAACCTACATGATTAGCAAACTGCTTTTCTAAAGTCCCTTCAAAATTTACCCACAACCCCCCACCACTGATTTCATTCCATA
Source organism: Halocaridina rubra (assembly GCA_037179515.1). NCBI lineage: Eukaryota > Metazoa > Arthropoda > Malacostraca > Decapoda > Atyidae > Halocaridina > Halocaridina rubra. The sequence goes on along the minus strand of JAXCGZ010019469.1, from coordinate 14,227 downwards.
ATAAGGGGTCATAAATTATTTTCGGTCATACTTATCTCAATCCATCATAAAGACTTAATAGTTAATTTTCTTATTCTTTATATGTAGATCACACACCAAGGTCCGATTGCTTTATGCTATATATTCTTGTGACTTCTTAGCTGAAGATATACATTCTGTAGGAATCTCGAATACTCTGCAAAATACAGGACAACATATCTTTTGTCCTCCTGTTCATAATGTGTGTAAACTTGAAACATTATCAGAATGATCAATATTACCCTATCATTATTATTATTATTATTATTATTACTACTACTATTACTATAACTATTATTATTATTATTGTTGTTGCTATTTAAAATGTGCATAATTTTATAGCCAAGAAATATATATATACCTGCTCTTATATAGAATATAAAACTGTAGCACTTGTTCTCTAAAGAAAAACCGCAAAGAGTTTTACAAGGGCCGTAGTTCCTTTTCTGTAGATTTAAAGTACACAGCCTTTCGCCAGACAAGTAAACACCCTCTCATTCACCAACCCCCCCACCCACCCCAAACATATTCCAAGAACCCCCCCAACATAGATTAAATAAATTTCTGCAATTATTGCAGCAAGTGAGATAAACACAACCCTTCATCTCAAATCATAAACATACGAATCTAGCGTTTACAAATTTTTATGTCTCATGTTTACGCGGCACAATCCGTTAACATTTCAACACCAAATAAAAATGATCATACCAGGTGCTTAAAAAGTATTAAAAATTAAAGAAAAACTGATATGCTATGAAAATTCTCTTAGGATAAAAATTTGTGAAAGTAATTTATTCCATATTAAATTCACAAGTTATCAAACCAACCTTTTTTTCAAAGTGTCACTGCTAGAAATGAAAAAATAGCGCTTGATCTCTAATATGTATTGCTTAAATAGATAATAAAAGTAAATTACAAAAAAGGTCATGAAATTTGCTCAATGATGATATTACAGAAGAACTGCTTCTGAAACAGCTTAATGTTATAATAATAATAATAATAATAAAAATAATAATAATAATAATAATAATAATAATAATAAAAATTATAATTTGTTTTTCATTGATCAGCCAATCTTCTATATGTGGTTTACACTTCCCTAGGGTAACGAAGAATGTAAACAGTACACACCCAAAGTGCTTACAGAGGATTCACATATGTAAACCCTTTTTTTTTCCTGGGAAAATTCAATAAAATAGTTTACATATGAAATTAAAGTACCTGTGTCAAGGGAAATAAAATAAATAAATAAATAAATAATTTGGTCACCTGCTGGCGAGAGAGAGAGAGAGACTCATTCAGAGGATCTTCAGGTGGTTTCCGGATTAATGTAGATATATTTAGGTACTTCTAAAAAGCACAGCATAAATAGGATGCAGTTGTCGAGAGAGAGAGAGAGAGAGAGAGAGAGAGAGGAAAGCGAAGAGAAAAAAAGAGAGAGAAAATCTAAAATATGCTATAAATCTAAACATTTCTCTCTCCCTCTCTCACACACACACACACCTTTTGATTCCCTTAAAATTTTCTGCATTTGTATTATTATCGAAATAATATAAACATATAATAATAATAATAATAATAATAAACTTTATTTCCATTTTACAATGGGTATTCGTCAGCCAGGACAAGCCCCAACCCCCCACTGTGATGTCCACCCACAGCAGTTCCTGCCAGTAAACAGCTTAAACTCTCGGTCTTGGACGGGGACCGATCTTTCGACCTCGTGAATGCGAAGCCAGCGCGTTACCACTGTACTAGCCAGCAGGCTAGATATAACGGATTGTAGCCATGTTATGGAAATAAGAACCAAATCCCATTAACGTTAATTATTATTTTTCATATATTGTTCAGGACGTATTATGGCGGACAAACCACTGGTGTGTCACTACAATAAATAAGGCAAATAAATAATTCATACGAGTATTTTTCTTTAAGGTCGCTTTCACACCAAAGTGACACGTCGCACGTGGCATGTCAGTTGAAAACGAACATTTGGAAATATATGACACCTTTTACACAGAAGTGGAGTGGCACATGGGACGTGGCACGCCACTCATGTAAAAGGTTTCATATATTTCCAGATGTTCGTTTTCAACTGGAATGCCACATGGCATGCCACACGCGACATGCCACTTTGGTGTGAAAACGGCCTAAGTTTTGAATCACTGTTAATCCCCATTGGGGTGGGGTGGACACAGAGAAAATGAAGCTGGGGAATTAAGACTGGATGTCCATCCTAATGCCCGGCTGTGGGCACGAACATGAATTCATTACCTCCCGATTCCAGCACTCTACCGGTTACGGGATTAAATCCTACGGTACATCTAGAACTAGTTCAGATTTTTATTAAAAAAAAAATACCTACATCAAATATGCTGCTGACAAGGGAATTAAATAGAAAGGTTTTTTGACCTTAGAAAAAAGTGGACAACCTCTCAAGTGGTTGTATTTTTAATCTAATAAATATTTACATTTAACATAATATCCTAAATATACTTTCAAAAATTACATCCTCAAAGCTTAAGATACATATTTCCTAGCCTACAGTGCGGATTTTTTTTTTTAATGATTGTGAAACCAGGACGGGCCAAGAAAATAAAATAAAATAAATCTACCCTAATCAAGTCTGGGCACGAAGAAAACAAAAAGAGAAAGAGATGGGGAGTGTTGTGACTTGTCAGATGTGAAGCGATAATAAGACATGTGTAACGAATATCCAAGATATTTGGTGTTGATGTAGGCATAGAAAAAAAAAACTGACATTGCACTAAAGAATCCCTTTATAGGCACTTAATTTTCCTTTGCCATCAACTCTCCAGATTTGTATAAAAGATTCTGGTTTGGATTCCCACTCTCCGCGATAACAAACATTAAAGGTGTGAGTAATTCTTAACTAGTGTTGGTAATTCACTGAACAGTACAGTATTATCTTATCTCTTCCATCTTACGTCAGCACGCATTAGATTAGCTAAATTGCCCTATTTGATAAACTTCCTCAGTAAGTGGTTGAAGGAAAGGCTCAACTGCAACAACCTGGATGACTTCCTTCAATACTTCAGCAGTGCTACCTCGGTCATTGGTCCGATGTATTAAATAGTGTAAACCTAGGATACCATATTGTTAGTTAGCTAGACACACACAAATGGATTTCATAAACGCATCTGACGCGGTTGTGTATGGCTAGGATCCCGTACGGGATCCTAGCCATACACAGAACCGAGTCAGATGCGTTTATGAAATCCATTTGTGTGTCCCTAGCTAACTAACAATATGGTATCATAGGTTTACACTGTTTAAGAACTCGGGTCTTTGTCAAATCTTCCACACGGAATGATCATCCAGAGAATCTCCTAATGGGTAAACCCTCAACTGGTCACCCATACCGCAGAGCAATGGTACATATAATTTTTTGATTATTAAGACTGAAAATGTTTGCCTTGATTGGTAAAACTGAGGGCCATTTTGAGGCTACAATCTCCAGAGGTATCTGAAAATTTCTTTTCATTCTTAAAGTTGGTTGTGATAGAAGTCTGTGTAGTTATTCCACGGCTCATTATCACGCTTTTGGGATATTTTTTTTTTTATTTCTTTTATGCTAAAAGCATTATTATGCGCAAAAGTGCCTTGCGTTAACATATAATTTCCCAATGGAGTTCTGGTAATGGGGGGCTGCTCTTTTTTTTTGGGTTGAGTACTACTTCTATTAATGATGCTACTCCTACTACAACTACTGCTACTACTACTACTAATAATAATAATAATAATAATAATAATAATAATAATAATAATAATAATAATAATAATAATAATAATAATAATAATAATAATAATCTCTATCTATATACATAAACCCTTTTCCCCCTTATAAGGGGAGTGGCTGAGTCAAGGCAAAATACACTGACTCTTTGGTAAAAGAAATACAGAGAAGGGGATTTCCAGTTCCCTTGCTCCACCCCATTTAGTCGATTTAAACGACACGCAGAGAAACAAGGAGGAAGTAATTCTTGGACTGGATGAGGATATAAACACGCAGTGTAAAGGGGGGTTTACCGTGTAAACCCCCCTTAACTCTTTATACACTAAATTTACTATAGTTTATACCAAGAGGTTAAAAGCAAGAATGAACAAAGACTACCACAAGTAGGTTTCAAGAAAAAATGTACTTAGTCATGTTCTCAAATAGAGACGGTGACTGATTTTCAATTCTACTGAGAGAGAGAGAGAGAGAGAGAGAGAGAGAGAGAGAGAGAGGAGAGAGAGAGAGAGAGAGAGAGAGAGAGAGAGAGAGAGGAGAGAGAGAGAGAGAGAGAGAGAGATTTTCAATTCTACTGAGAGAGAGAGAGAGAGAGAGAGAGAGAGAGAGAGAGAGAGAGAGAGAGAGAGAGAGAGAGAGAGAGAGAGAGAGAGAGAGAGAGAGAGAGAGAGAGAGAGAGAGAGAGAATGAAGCAACCCAATGATGTGAAAAACCTGGGAAATCTTCCAAGTTAGAAAGATTTGCAACACTGGATCAGCGCCACAGAATTCACGAAGTTCGAGAACTTTGCTTGAATAAGCCATGGAAAATGGATGAAAGTTTCTAACATACATTAAGATGATTATTATTATTATTATTATTATTATTATTATTATTATTATTAATGGGGCACAGTAAGACATTTACTCTAAAATCTTTATTGTTACAGACATGAAGACTGAGAATAGCATTTTACCTCCTCAAATACATGAACTTAACTTTTTGGTGAACTTGACATTTGGCCATTTATCACCAATATTAATTAAGTTTAGCAATATACATTCCTGCGAGTACTCAAAACACATAAATATACACAAATAAACATACAGGCAGAATAAATATGAGTGAAATAAACTATCGACACTAATCAATGTTACGACTTTCTAACCAAAGGTAGACTAAAAGGGATATCCCTGGTGACGAGGATGAAAAGATGACAAAAACCGATCCTTTGCATGTCCTGATATGCATTTAAGAGGAATAAGGGTAGGGGGGAGAAGACAATCCCATCCTACTGGAGAGTATTTTCTTGCTATATACGATAGAAAGGATGAGGATGGAAAGGGTATTCTGAAGCTCCACTACAATTTTTTGTAAAAGTTGTGACCCCCCTGTTGTCTCTAGCTAAATATTGATTGAATTATATATATATATATATATATATATATATATATATATATATATATATATATATATATATATATATATATATATATATATATATATATATATATATATATATATCCCCAAGGAGCTAAAAGAAATGCTTGAGGTATGTGTGGATCGTGTTGAATGCCTGTTTTTGGGTTCAGCCATCCCCTTGCAAGGAGAACCATATATATATATATATATATATATATATATATATATATATATATTATATATATATATATATATATATATATATATATATACATATATATATAACACAAATGGTTCCCCTTGTAAGGGGGTGGCTGAACCCAAAAACAGGCATTCACCACGATCCACACATACCTCAACCATTCCTCTTAACTCCTTGGGGATATATACACATACATAAAGATACATATATACTGCATATATATATATATATATATATATATATATATATATATATATATATATATATATATATATATATATATGCACGTATATATGGTAATAAAACGGAGTTAAAATAACACCTAAAACGCGTCTAAGCAGGTAACAATACTATTAATAATATTGTTTCTTAAAAAACAAGAACAATTAATAAAAAGAACGTTAAATAAATATTCCTACAATCTGATCTCACACCGTCAAAATGTTTACAGAAGAAGAGGTTCCTGACTACAATTATAGTAGAAGATTCTAATATTAATTCTCATGGAGAGCAAAAATTGATACGTCTAGAATAGAATTATTTTGTTTATAATATGTTTCTCCTATTCCATACAGCCTAGTTACTGCACTGACGGAATGAGATGTCTCTCTAAAGGGGGGTTTACACGGTCAAACGGTTCGTCGAACCCGGTTCGACAGACAAGTGCTTGAAGTGATGCTCGAACGTGTGAAAGGGGTATTTGGTTGTCGAACACGTTCCGTGTTCGACAACCAAATACCCCGTTCACACGTTCGAACATCACTTCAAACACTTGTCTGTCGAACCGCGTTCGACGAACCGTTTGACCGTGTAAACCGCCCTTTAGGAAGGGCATCCAGCATTCCTTCACCAACCACGCTCTGTCTGTCCACCCCCATAATGGGGATTATTGACAATACATAAACAAACAAATAAGCAAACGGGTAAAAGCGGGTTTACAGACCATATAACAAAATGTATTAATAAAATCCTACATAACGAGGGAAAATATAATTGTCATACGCATAATGAAGGCGAGATGTCTGGAATGGAGATGGACGGTAAAATCAATAAACTTTAAAGATATTTTGGGTCCTATTGAAGATATTTTGCCTCATGATAAAAATTGCCGGGTAGGAAAGTGATCTGTTTGATTCATTACAAATGATCTGCTGATAATTTAGAAACGAGAGAAGTTTCCTCTCCATCTGTATTCAAAATCATAATAATGGTGAACGAAGATAAAGAAAGATGAAAACATACCGACATAAATGGTAAAAGAAGAATAAGGTCGATGAAGTCTGTGATAGAGATGAGAGGATGAATCACAGGTGACATAATCTAAAAATAATTATGACGTATAAAACACAAAAGGATAAAGATGCTGTATTGCTTATGGCAAGCAAGAGCATCACATCTCATCTTCTGCCAAAAACCCAGAGGCGTGGTAGTGGTGGTGGGGATTTTTGGGGACAGAGGGGTCACCCTTGAATCGACCTTGGCAATGGCAATCGACCGACCAACTCTATCCCCTTCCCCCCAGGTCCACCACCCGTATATCACGATGCCACCAGCAATGGCTCCGGCGTTGTCTGTAGTAGGCAATAGTGAAGGAACAAGGCCTCATTGGCACAACAGACGTGGGGCAGTTGAGAATACGAGTACACTCCAAAGAGGAATCAAACACAAGTTACTTCTTTATTTACTTTTTTTTTAATGTTAAAAAATCCAAGACATGCATATTTTATTTATTCTCTTGCAGGGGTTCATACTGCAATTGACTCCATAAAAGATCATCATTTTCCACTTGTGTACTTATTCTGCCCACAGAGTTGACAGGGGCTACAAACGACAAATACTAAGACTTTCTATATATAACTAAAAGAATTTCCTATTTTTTCATGTAACGAAGCGGACTCGAAAATGGAAGTTCAATCTTTAATCCTATTAGGCCACTCCAATACACGTGAAGAATATGGTGACAATGATTCGAGAACACCCAAATCCGGGTCCAGTAATAATATTCCCTCAAAAAGAATAGTCGATGTACAGCTTTTGTATCTATGGCAAATAGCAAGAAGAAAAATGAGGGGACATTAGCCTAAGTGATACCTAAGTACAAGAACAGTTAAACAAACATTAGCCTAGGTGATACCTAAGTACAAGAACAGTTAAACAAGTTGCCATATCATTTCTCTTCATAAATATTCAAAGATGGGGAAAGCTGACTATTGCAAGACACGCCCCCTAGCTATCGTCCCCTCCCCATTTCTGCTAAAATAAAAGGTCCCTCTCAACATGTAAAGGTCAGAGGTCATAATACTGTACCTGGCATCCAAGAGTTGGATGCTATCATACTTACGTAAAATGTATATACAACATATAATATCTGTTGTCATATTCAAATACTGTAACAAAGAAAATTCACACTGAAGTTGAAAAATAGGACAAAATATTTAAGTACAAAAATCTGCTTTATATAAAAATTTCCCAAAAACTGGTACTTGGTGAAACACGTCCCTCACAAAATAAAAATTTAAAAAAAAAATTATACGCGAATCAATTTATCATCATAAGTGCTATCATTTGCTTTTATAAGTCTATATAGATTCAAAAATATTTCTCTTGTATGCATTATTTTACTATTACAACAACTACTAATTCTTCTGCTACTACTACTACTAATAATAATAATAATAATAATAATGATAATAATAATGACAAAAGTCGTGTATGCCATCCTAACCCGACAGTTATAAATATGCAAAAAAAAAAAAAAAAAAAAAAAAAAAAAAAAAACTGTTCTCACTGCCAAGACAGGTATAAATGTACAGCAGCCCAACCTTAATCCATAGGTAGGCCAAAATAAGTTATACTTTTAGTGTTATACAGTGTCACTTTTAGTAACTGTAACACGACTGCACTGGAACCGATGCTGGTATTTTTTCATATCAAGAAAAGAAATCCTTGTTTTTGCTTAAATAATGAAGGATAAAAAAAGAGGAATTTACTCTCTCTCTCTCTCTCTCTCTCTCTCTCTCTCTCTCTCATATATATATATATATATATATATATATATATATATATATATATATATATATATATATATATATATATATATATATATATATATATATATATATATATATATATATATAACACCACACACACATCTGTAAGTGGTCAATATATCCACATGCAGGACACCATAATTACATGTTATCATTACAACACATAGTATAAGTCTTTTTACTGGTTTCATCACATTCTCTCTCGATCAAGCGATCGAAAGTCTCCAAAAAATATCAGAGAAAACTAAATACAGCTAGAGAGAGAGAGAGAGAGAGAGAGAGAGAGAGAGAGAGAGAGAGAGAGAGAGAGAGAGAGTCATGGTTCTTCAACAACTATCAAATAAAACAAAATACAGTTGGCAATATGGCCGATAAGCAAACAAATTCGAGATGTCTATTAAGTGAAGGATCTTAAACAATCCACTCAAGGTTTTTTTTTTAACTTTCAACTTCCATAGACAGTTGCCAACTACAAAACAAGACGACAGGAGCTACAAAAACTCGAAGGAAAAAAAAATATTCTCTACCAGCGACTTTATCACAGGTGAAATGACTATGGACAAGCTTATAATATGACAATGTCTCATTGTTTTGCCATACGTAACTGCATATTCTAATAAGACAATACCAATCAAACTTAACTAAAACCATAAATATGGCGCCATGCTCCCACTCCGGATGTCAGAGTATGTCGCCCAGGTAGCCTAGCTTGAAAAACTTTTCACCAGATCCATCACGATTAATTATTCGTCCAAATACTTGCAGAATGCGTTAAACTGTTTAATCCAATGTACGAGTCTTTTATTTCATTTTCTTAAAGATCTCATGAAAACCAAAGTAAATAGCATGAAAAAATTAAAATCAAATCCTTCATAGCTTATGTCAACCTAAGTCATAGTCTGCCCATAACATCACCTGGTCTTTTTATCTCGGCATTTCAAGAAAAAAATGTAGGTTTTGGTCTAATAACTTACTGACAGATTTTTTTATAATCAAGTATGAAACTTCAAAAGTTCTAGTACTTATAAAATAACGAAGAGAGGCGCGTTACAATATCTAGCATTGATAGTGGCTCACAGACTCGTTCGAGTCCGTTTCGTTTCATGTCATAAAAAAGTGAACATTTCACAAATCATGCCGAAGATGTTGTTTACATAAGGGGACTCATATAGTACATGATACAATAAATAATAGAATTTCTTACTATAATAATAATAATAATAATAAACCTTTATTTCCATTTCAATACAATGGGTATTCGTCAGCCAGGGCAAGCCCCAACCCCCCACTGTGGTGTCCAAACACAGCAGTTCCTGCCAGTAAACAGCTTAAACTCTCGGTCTTGGACGGGAACCGATCTTTGGACCTCGTGAATGCGAAGCCAGCGCGTTACCACTGTACTAGCCAGCAGGCTAGTTAATATAATAATAATAATAACATAATAATAATAATAATAATAATAATAATAATAATAACATAAAATACCTTGACTTTTTCAGCAGAATATAATAATAATAATAATAATAATAATAATAATAATAATAATAATAATAATAATAATGTACAACCCATAGATTTCATCATGTGCTTAATTATTCCAAACTCACTCTCTCTCGCTCTCTCACACACACGAAGAAATACTTATCTAAAAAAAAAACACTTTCAATATCCAGCGTAGAGCTACATCAATATCACTCGCAAATTCAATATTTGCGACATCTACTTATTATTTACTTTAAAAAATACGTTGCTGTGGAGACTGCAGCAGCACCAGTCGTAGTAGTAGTATTTTTGTGAAAAAATCGCGATATTTTACTTGGGCGCCAGGATATAAAGGCTTCTGCGATATAATTCATGGAAGGCTAATATTAATTGTGTTGTCAATTTATTTTCACTTTAAGAAAGTGCGTGATTTTCCTACACTCGACGACCTAATGAAGATTATATTAAGACCCACAACTGAGACATTTTTCAGTTTAAAAACGAAAAGCTGCTTAAATACTACGTAACACGAGGCACCCCACACGAGAATAACATTATATATAGAGATGTGATACGAATTCAGTATTATTTATGAACAATAATAATAATAATAATAATAATAATAATAATAATAATAATAATAATAATAATAATAATAATGGTGTTCTACAGACAATTTATGATCTACCACAGGCTAGGCTGGGTTAGGTCAGATAATTTACCTTTCCTAAACTAATCTATGGTAGATCATAGCTTGTCGGTAGCGCACATTTTGGAAAAGCACCAATTATAATAATAATAATAATAATAATAATAATAATAATAATAATAATAATAATAATAATATCTATCAAGTAACACCACTTATAAACAATAAAAATTCACTCAAATCATCACAATGAATCGGCCAGAGACTTTTCAGCATAGTTGTAGAATTCCTGATTTCAAGATTTAAATTATGAAAATCCTAAAAGCAGAATCCTTTTGTTGAGTAATATAATAAATCGTTTTGTGTCACAATTAATCCCCATTCGAATGAGGCTGGACACATACATGCTGACACTGGGGGAAGTTTTAAGGTTGGAAGCCATTCATAACGCCCGGCGGTGGGCTCGAACCCGCCTAAGTCGCTTACCGAGTTGCATACTCTCCAACTGAGCTATCTTGACCCGCTCCTATAGGATAGGATGTTGTTGTTAATAATAATAATAATAATAATAATTATTATTATTATTATTATTATTATTATCATTATTATTATCATTATTATTATTAGTAGTAGTAGTAGTAGTATTATACAAACATGATAATAATAATGATAATAATAATAATAATAATAATAATAATAATAATAATAATAATAATATAAAGCTTGTTATGCACGTAACTCCACACGAGAAAAATCTAATAAAATTAATATGCAACAATAACAAATGCTATCAGCATTACACGTGCAGCATCCGTGTTACAGCACTATTACTGACAGCATTGCCAACGTTCCTATTAACTCATCGTACACTGAAAGCTTGGCACCGAACATGAGATCAACCTCAATAGAACGAACATTATTAGCGGTATCATTAATTTGAAAGACATTCTCCTTATATATATATTTTTTTTTCACTAGTAAGTTACCAATTATTAATACATAAAAACGGATATAACACATATCTAACCCAAAAATAAAATATCATGATGTTACGTAGGTTTCCCTTGCTAGCTAGGAAGAACTGCATAAGAACGACCATTAATTCATTTCAGCGTAAATTTTTATAATAGTAATCGGCTGGTCTATATGAATAATACATTGATATATACCGCTTTCAAAATCTAACGTACTCAAGGAATTTCATTCATAAACTGAAACGAAACATTTTTATTAAGCTAAAAAAATGAAACTAGTTTCTCTTTCCTTTCCTGCCGGTCAGACCCTTGATGCCAACACAGTAGTAACCAGAATTTTAGTGGTATGAACTCGAAGATATACACAACTATGGTAAATTTAGCTCGTTAAATATAATATTTTAATTATCTACAGATAATATCTTCATCCCCATTTATTGGTAAACGTTAATATCTATGTATAAATAGTTTCAAAAACTGGTCGTAGAGCCAATAGAAATGGAGTGACAAATGTCAAATTATTCATGTTTCCTTATAAGATCTTCGATCTTAATAGCATTTCGGTGGATTGTAATAACATATTATTGCCTTTTAATGTAAAATGTAAGTAAATATACATTATATGGCAAGAATTATTGTCAACATTGTTTGAAAGTCTGAAATGGACGTAAATTTAACGTTTGGCGAAAGTCTAACCTCGTAATAGTGAGTTCTAAATAAGAAAACATTTTATTACTCGTTACCCAATGGCATCTTCCACGACCTAGCAACAAGTTCCAACTGCCAAGAGAAGGGGATTCATTAAATGAATTGTGGCAATATCGATAAATATCCTGATACTTACTTTTGGATCTTTTTCATAGTAATGTTGTTGGGTTCTAATCCATCTTGATGTTAGATGATCTCGGACGGTGTGCGCCAAGGCAAAATAATAATCTCTCGGGGTGGAGACGTTCCTATCTTTTACCAGCGTATAATGTAGATGACGATTAAATGTCTTCTTCACATTTGCTACATTTTCTACTTGCGCAATCCCCCTGACGGATATCTGTTTCCTCTTTTCTAGATCAGTTTTGGGAGTAGCCATGACGATAATGTTTGCTTCCACAACCTGCGTTTCCACTCCCTCGCACAATGGACAACAACGGTGTACTATGAAATTGACTTGAACGAAAGTCGAATCAGGTTAGCAGACGATTCAGCAGGGTTGCCAAGAATTTAGCTATAAATACTCCATAAATAGCCAGCATACAATCGCTAGCTTCCTGGTGTTCTAAGCAATAATTTTATTTACACTATTTGTACTATAGGGAAAGAACCTTAAGTCGCAGCTCCCCGTTTCCTAGTTATGTATTTCTTTACTCACTAACACTATATATCACATCTCCTTAATCTACGTTTTAATTTACCTATCCTACGCTTAGCGATTTTCAAGTATCACCTATTACATTAGTAAGTACTTTCGGACATTCATTTCATCAATGTAAGTATTTGTTACTCAGAGCTCAATAACTAATATTAAAAGGATCTTAAAACAATTCATTGGTCTAGTGAATATAAAAGAGTACGTTTACATTTACCCAATCATTTATTATATGCACCAAAATTATTGAAATTTCTATAAAGGTAGTGTTAAGTCATTCACACTAAAGGTGTCTTATCTTGATTTATGTATAGTACTGTGAAAAAAAATTAACGTCAACTTGAATATTCATATGCAAATGCACTTCACTTCGCAGAATTAAAAAAAAAATCGCTAGAAGTGGCTGTAAAATAGCTAATTTGGTTACCCTATATAGCTGTCCTCTACTGCCACCTTCTCCGAGAGAGGACACTCAAGGTCACGCACGCGCAAGTGTACTCATACCACCCAATTCACATACATACATACGCATTCACTTTGATGCTAGATTTAAAACTGGTGATAGTAAACTGCAGTAGTTTCTCTAGGTGACTTCTAAATAACCTTCCTATGTCATGTCATAGCAAGGGCCAGCTGTATCCAATATTTATTAAGAGCAGACTTCTAACAAGGAGAAATCAATCATTCTTCCCGACTTACTATGAGGCGTTGAACATGATTATCTTACTTAGCTAATATTTCGCTATTGTTACTCCGATACCATTACAACTACAATAATAGTAATAATAATCCACATTGTGTCATTACTAGCCCCCATTATAGATGTGGACAAAATGTAGTTGAAGAATTAAGGCTGGATGTCCTTCCTAGCGCCCAATGGTCTCGATCACGGGTTGGTTAACCATACAGTTACAGTGGTCCTCAATAATAATAAACTACGCTATATTCTGCTGAAGCTAGCAGAGTTTCCGAGGGGAAAAAAATGATCCTACTACGTCTGTCTTCGCCCATTTCACAGTTGCGACAATGAAAAAGTAGGGATAGGTTTACTAGTCTTTCTCTCTATTTCTATTTGATGGCTCCTGCGACACCGGGAATACGACGGTGAAATTCTGTTGCAATTCCCCCAAGGTTGTACTTTTAAGTCTGTTTTACAGCAATCTTGATCACTCCCATCACCGTGTATAGTACTTTCAAAATTACTTACTACACGCAAGGAATAAATGCGTGGAATTCTTTCTGCAACCCCAGCAAGAATATAAAAATTACTGGGGTTCTTGATGTAAACAAATACTGTATTAGTTAAAATTGTGTTTTAGTGAAAACAAGTGACT
>JAXCGZ010019468.1:32500-53570 GCA_037179515.1 Halocaridina rubra | reverse complement strand
ATACATATACCTTGGCTGTTTCCCCTTTAAATTGGGGGGTAGCCGACATCAAGAAAGGAAAACAAATAGGGGGATTACTTTGCTCTATGGGCAATGACGAGGGAGCTAGCGACCGTTCAGATGGCACTGCTGGAGTGCCACAGCCCATCCTCCCGGCTCTTCCACAACCTGTGTCGCTTCACAACTGCCAGCTCCTCCTACTGCCCCTACCACAGGGCTATCTCTGTAAGATGCAGCCCCGTGGTAACAGCAGATGCCCATCAGAGCCGCGTCGCAATCGCTCGCCACTCATTCCTATTCCTAGCACGCTCACTTGCTTCCCTCACATCCATCCTCCTATCATTTAGGGCTCTCCTTACTCCATCCATCCATCCAAACCTAGGCCTCCCTCTAGCATTTCTCCCGTCAACTCTCGCATTCATCACCTTTTTCAGCAGCCTCTCATCATCCATCCTTTCCACATGGCCAAACCATCTCAGAACATTCATATCTACTCTGGCTGCAATTTCTCTCCTCACACCCGTTCTTGCTCTCACCACTTCATTCCTAACCCTATCCAATCGAGATACACCAATCATACTCCTCAGGCATTTCATCTCAAACACATTTAGTTTCCGTCTCTCACTTACTTTCATACCCCATAACTCTGATCCATACATCACAGTTGGCACAACCACTTTCTCATACAAAACTTTCTTAAAATTCATTTCCAACCCTCTATTATTCATCACTCCTTTCAATGCACCCAACACTTTACATCCTTCATTCACTCTGTGACACACATCTGCTTCCACTCCACCATTTGCAGCTATAACCGAGCCTAAATACTTAAACTGATTAACCTCCTTAAGTGTCTCTCCATTCAACATAACATTCAATCCAGCGCCATCCTCATTTCTTGTACACCTCATAACCTTACTCCCACATTCACTCGCAACTTCCTTCTCTCACACACCATTCCAAATTCTGACACTAACTGACACAGCTTTTCCTCTGAATCTGCCACCACCACAGTATCATCTGCAAACAGCAACTAATTCAGCTCCCACTCGTTATCATCCCCATCTACCATTCTCAAACCTCGACCACGCACTCGCTCATTCACCGCTCTTACAACTCCATCAATATACAAATTGAACAGCCATGGTGACATCACACATCCCTGTCTCAGTCCCACACTCACTGGAAACCACTCACTCACTTCATTCCCTACCCTAACACAAGCTCTACTACCCTCATACAAACTCTTCACTGCATGCAACAAATTACCATTGATTCCATATAATCTCAAAACATTCCACATAGCCTCTCTATCAATTCTATCATATGCTTTCTCCAGATCCAAAAATGCAAAATACACATCCTTACCCTTTGCTAAATATTTCTCACATAACTGCCTAACTATAAAAATCTGATCTATACAACCTCTACCTCTCCTAAAACCACTCTGCACTTCCACGATCACATATTCTGTCTTATCCCTAATCCTATTAACCAGTATCCTACCATACACTTTTCCTACCACACTCAACAAACTTATACCCCTAAAATTACTGCATTCATACATATCTCCCCTACCTTTGTATAGGGGCACTATACAGGCAATCACCCATTCCACTGGCACCAATGACAACATAAAGCATATATTAAACACTCTCACTAACCATTCCAATGCCGTCACACCCCCTTCTTTCAACATCACCGCTCTCACACCATCCATTCCAGGTGCTTTACCTGCTTTCGCTTCATACAATGCCCTTTTCACCTCCTCTCTTGTAATCTCTCTCTCATTTTCATCTCCCATTACTGGCCCTTGAACCCCTCCCTCTGCCACTATAGCTGCCTCTCTATCTTCCTCAACATTCAGCAAGCACTCAAAATATTCTGCCCATCTTTTCCTTGCATCGTTCCCTCTTAACATCTGTCCATTCACATCTTTCACTGTCTCTTCCATCCTCGATCCACCCTTCCTTGCTCTCTTCACTTCTTTCCAAAACTTCTTTTTATTCTCCTCATATGACCTACTAAAATCCTGTCCCCACCTAACATTTGCCAACCTCTTCTCTTCCTCTACCTTCCGCTTGGTTTCCACATTTTTCTCCCTATATCTTTCATACTTCTCCCTACTTTTACACTGCAGCCATTCCTCAAAAGCCCTCTTTTTCTCTTCCACCTTCATTTTCATCCCTTCACTCCACCACTCGCTGCCCCTCCTCATGCCACCTCTAACAAACCTCTTTCCACACACATCACTTGCATGTCCCACAAAGCATTCTTTCATCAACCCCCATTCCTCCCCTAACTCCCCAACTTCTCTTTCTTTCACCCTGTCATATGCCACTCTCAACCTGTCCTGATATTACTGTCTCTTCTCTGGCTTTTTCAACTCTTCCACCTTCACTATTTCCCTTCTACATCCCCCCCACACTATTTCCCCACTCTTTTGCTACTACCACTTTTGCTTCAACCAAAAAATGATCAGACATCCCAGCAGCCACACCCCTGAATGCATGTACATCTTTCACTCTACCAATCATGCTCTTTGCTACCAACACATAATCCATCAATGCTCTTTCTTTCACTCTTCCATTTGCCACTCTCATCCATGTATACTTATTTATTAACTTCTTCTTAAATAAACTATTACCTATCACCAACTCTTGCTCCACACACATATCTAACAGTCTCTCGCCACTCTCATTCCCACCTGGTACCCCATACTTTCCTACAACACCTTCTATCTCTCCATCACCCACTCTGGCATTCAAGTCACCCAACACAACTACATAGTTCCTTCTACTCAGACCATCCACACATCTAGTTAAGTCATTCCAGAATTCCTCCCGCTCTTCCTCACTTCTCTCACATCCTGGCCCATACGCACTAACAAAAGCCCAACATTCCCTTCCTATCCTAGCCCTCACCCACATCAGCCTAGATGACACTTCTTTCCATTCCACTACCTGATTTACCATCCATTCACTCAGCAATAATGCCACACCTTCTCTCGCTCTCCCCCTTTCAACCCCAGACACCCTACCCGTCACATCACCAAATGCCACTTCTCCTTTTCCTTTCATCTTCGTCTCACACAATGCCAATACATCCATCCTCCTCTTACCAAACATATATCCAATCTCACATCTTTTGCTCTCTATCGTACTACAACCACGCACATTTAGACACCCCTAAACTAGAGTTTGGGGAGAAGTTATTCTCCCCTCTACTCCCCTTCTTCTTTGACGTCTCCCAGGAGGTTGATACAAGGGGGGGATTCCTAGTCCCCCCACCCCGTCCACTTTTAGTCGCCTTTTACGACACGCAGGGAATACGGTGAGGCTATTCTTTGACCAAAAAAAAAGTTTATCAGTACATTAATATGAATGTTATCGCATTTCATGAAGATTGCCGCTTTATGCGTCACCCTTAATCCCGTTGCGAATAAAAAAAATTGCGTCATTCTTGGAAAGATATTTTTGCAACGTTTATATTCCACAAAAGTCGCAAGCTTACGAAAATTAATTAACTAATACATTAATAGATGCTAAGTTGGTATCACATTGTGTAATGCCTGCAAAGCCGAAGATTTCTCTCGTCCAACCTCTGGAACGATATCTCTCCCCCGGAGGGGGGGTGTTTGGAGGGTAGGGACATCGGCGACCATTGTCACTGGGAGGCCTGAAAAATGTGAATCGTATAATAAATAATTATTCTCCATGTACACTGTCTAAAGAAAATAAATGATGTTCAAAATATCAATAAATATTATTAAAAGAATAATTAGTCGCTGTATTCTATGACTAAAGATTTATAAAAATATAGATACTCACTTGAATATTAGCTAAGTGATTCAGGCCTGGAAGTAAGAAAAGGGCCCCTTGATAAGTGTGTTTACTGTTTATTTATTTTAGTGTGAATTTACCGAATTTCATGCCATGGATTATTGTTGGTATATACATCTGAGATAAATCAATATTTTGGGAATACCTTTTGGTTCATGCAAGATAACATAGACGGTGAACAACCGTAAATTTTTGTTACATTCAGTTCGAATTTGACCCTTCTTGGTTGTCTGCCAACATATTTCACCGTTGTCTTGAGAGGCAGACCCTGCCACCCACTACTCCTGGTGAAGTGAAACGTAGATTTTCAGCGGGATATATCCATGAGTAAGTGAAGATTTTTTTTTTTTTTTTTTTTTACCAACCGTCAATGAGGTTGGCTCTGCTACTATAAGCGAATGACAGCCTTGCACCAGACTCTGCTAGGACGAACCACCTATATTACCCAGTAAAATTCTACTCGTATCACCTTTTCCCCGTTTATGGGGGGTCTTTTATTGGGTGTACTGTAACTGTGCCACATACCGAAGGACTTAGAGTATGATACCATACAACGTTTCCTTGTAAATTACCATTTTGATATAGCCAGTTATTCGGTTACACATATGGATTTGTGGCCAATTTCCTTTCTTTTTTTTAGCTCATCGCTTAATAGTACAGCCTATTGAAGTTTCTAAAGTATTTAATGATAACAGCATATCCATGTTATATATGTTGATGTGGCAATCTTCGTAGGCGCATTCGGCTCCACATATCTTTTAAGTTACCACAGAACCAGTGCTAACATCTCTCCTTCCTCCCCCCCCCCCTTAAACGCTTTTATTTGAAAGCATTCCTTTACACACTATTATTATTATTATTATTATTATTATTATTATTATTATTATTATTATTATTATTATTATTATTATTATTATTATTGCAAGCTTCTTAAACTGTGAATTCATTTTTTTTCTCCAAATAGTGCCGTGAAATACTTCCCTATAATATCTGCTATATCTTATTGTGTTATATATCGTAATTTTTAAGTTATGACGAAACAGCTGTTATCAAGTGTAAGAAGAAAAATATTATAGACCTTTTACATGTATTTTTTCCTCTAAACGTTGACGGCTTTATAATGAAAGATAAACCTTTATGTTATCCAGCAGCCTCCTTCTTTGTATCCTAATACCAAACTCTTCAACTCATTTTTAAACATTTTTCTCTGCCTTTTATGTAATTTCATTATTTTTATAAAGCTTCTTAGCCTATGTTACCCTATTCTTGAACTGTTAATAAATCCTTATTTATCATGCGCTGTTATTCATAATTGTAAAACTTATAAGCCTACTTTGACAGTATATCTCCGTAAGTTGTTAAATTTATAAGCCTAATTTTAAAATATTTTAACTGTAGTATTTATTTTATTCCAATCCATATGAAACTTTAAGTCTCTTTTGTAGCATATTCTTGAACCGTTTTTATTTCCATTGCTCATGTCATGGAACTAAGTAGCCTAATCTTAACCAAATTCATGTTTTCTTATAATTTCAATCTCGAAACTTGTTAGCCTATTTTTTTTTTTATAATTTATTTTAACTTTTGCTATCTTACTTTATATATATATATATATATATATATATATATATATATATATATATATATATATATATATATATATATATATATATATATATATATATATATATATATTGATAATGGAGAACCCAAAAATATATAATCGGGAAACTCACTACTGATTTAGAATGATGAAGCAAGACTACCTACTACGCATTCCCCTGCATGTTATAAAAGTCAGTTTAATATAATGGAGTGAGTGGACCTGAAATCTTTTTCTTTGTATTTTCTTTCCAATAGAGGTAAGTTTTTGCTTGCTTTCACTTACCCCCCTTAATAAGGGATTAAGGCTTTTGTATATAGATATATATACTCTGGCTAAATACTATGAATAATGAATCTCTAAAGATCTGAATCATCATTTTATAAGAGGGAGAAACTTTTGTTTTTCTTTTATGACTGTAGACACATGTAATTCAAAATAGAGTTTTTCTTTATATGCTTTGATAAACGGACCATATGTGATCAATAATAAAAATTAGACCCTAGAATGCAAGCTGAACCATGTGTTTCATAATTTACTGCATGGTTCTATGAGCAGGCATGTTTTAACCTTGTTGTTCAGAATCCTGACTAGTTGTAACACTTCTTACGTGATTTTTAGGAACATCAGTTTGAGTATAGACGTTTGGAAGACACTAGAAACTCAAAATTCGCAAAAGTATTATAAATCATTGCAACAACCGTACTGTTTTTATATATACATTCAAATTGTAATTGGTAAAGGTTAGGACATTCTGGTCATCTAGAAATTGTTTAATTATATAGGAGGTTGTGAATAGTTTTTTTTTTCTCGAAAAGTATTAGCACATTTAAATCATAACTCTATGGTAATAATCTATAAATCTCCAGAATCAATCTTTATCGTGTATATAAGTAGGTTATGTAGTGCTAATTTAATAATGCAGAGTTTTTATTTTCAGGTTTACAATTTCCATGTGTTATTGAACATGGTTTTGAAAGGTCTCATCATGAACACTGGAATGAATCTAAATCTGGAGATAATGGAGGTATGTTTAAAATGTCGTCTTTATTATCCGTCATTTAAAAACCCATAAGTAGTAGGCACTTTTATTGCTGTTTGCTAGTTTGTGTCACTATTCATACCTATACAGATTGGACACAGACAGGTTGGAGGTGGGGAATTAAGGCTGCTTATTGTAACTCCCCATGGTTGGTTCAACATGAGTTCTTCACTCTGGGGCAAGTGCTCTAGCTGCTGCGATACCCAAATAGTAATAACTTTTATATATCGTATTTATCAATATTTAATTTGATTAGCAAAAAGAAATAAGGATGCAGTTCATACTATTACTGAATGCCATCCTTGTGATGATGCTGTTCCAAAATATGTTGGGATTAATACCATCAGATATGACAGGGACCATCACTTTGGAAAGGCCACTACCCTCTCCTCTTACCCAAGAGGTTATGACTGAGAACCAATCATGCACGAGTTGAATCTGGAACATCTTTTGTGGGAATCAGGACTAATCAAGTGTGGTACTTGATTATACTCATTTCTTTACAATTCTTTTAGTAATGTCATTGTTATATATTTTTGAGATTAGTTGGTTACTCCCTTTAAGAGATGTACACAGGTATGAAGTGGGGAAATGAGGCTGGATGTCCTTCCCAACTCTCCGCAGTGGGTTTGATCCTTGGTCTGTGAGTTCCTCAGTAAAAATATTTAACCTCTGCACGATCGTGGTCCTCATACTTAAGATTAGTCTTACTTTAATTAAATTGGATGATTGTAATATATACACATCAGTGGCAAAACGTATTTTCATTATATTAGCTATATATTTGTGGAATAATCAGTCTTAAGTATATGATTTTAACCTTTTTAATGGAGCTAGTCCTATTGAACACGTAAACTCCTAAGATATTAGCTTTGCTTATATCTTATTTGTCATCTTTGATCGAATTTTTTATTTTTTTTTTATTTTTTTTTATTTTATTTTTTTTTTTTTAAGAGTGTGACACCGGGATAGCAGAAACAAAGGCCCGGGCACGAGAAAATACCAAGACGAAGGAAAAGAAAAAGTTAAGGGCAAGGCAGAGATGAGGTAATGTCACACAAAGGAAAACGACAGACAGAAAAAACAGTCAAAGTAAAGAGGACCCAGAGATATGGAGGACTAGGCTCTGAGATGATGATAGATCTGCTTTTTGAAGGATGAAAGGTCATAAGAATTAGGAAAGACAGAAGGAGGAAGAGAGTTCCAGAGTCTGGAGGTAGATGGGAAGAAGCAGTCGCTGCACCGACCAATCCGCGAGCTACAAATCTCCACACAGTACCTGTGAGATGAGGCCGCTTGGCGAGTGTTACGCGGCCTCGGCAGTGGAGGAGGGATGCAACTCACCAACTCATCAGAGCAGCGATGGAAGTAGTAGCGATAGAAAAGCGAAAGGGAAGATACCTTACGGCGAAGAGAGAGAGAATCCAGGTTAGTAGTAAGAGAAGGATCATTAATGAGTCTGACTGCCTTAGATTGAACCCTATCAAGAAGATAAGTAAAGGAAGAAGCACCCCAGATGTGTGAGCAGTATTCTAAGCAGGGGCGGATAAGACCTTTGTAAATTTTAAGTAACTGCAATGAGGAAAAGTAATAACGAAAACGAAACAAAACCACCAATTTTTTGGATGAAGATTTAGAAATTTGGATTATATGATTCCTCCATGACAAGTTAGAGGCTATATGGATTCCTAATATATTGATAAAGTTAAGAGGGTAAATTTCATTAGTTTCGAAGACAATAGGGTTATCAGGAGTAGAAGGAGATAAAGAGATAGCCAGAAACTGTGTCTTGGAGGCATTGAATTTAACTAAATTTTGAGTGCCCCATTCAGATACTCTCTGCAAATCGGAGTTAAGAGTAGAAGAAAGAGTGATACGAGATTGATTACGAGTAACAGATGAAGGTTGTGAAGAAAAGGCAGAGGAAAAGTGAAGGGTAGAATCATTGGCAAAGGCATGAAGAAGAGAGGAAGATGGGGACTGTAGAAGATCATTGATGAAGAGAAGAAAGAGAGTAGGTGAAAGAACAGAGCCCTGTGGAACACCACTGGACACAGAGAAAGGGCTAGATGTCGCGCCATCAACAACTACAGATATAGAACGGTCAGTGAGAAAACTGGAAATCAGAGAACAGAAAGAAGGGGTAAAGCCGTAGGCAGGGAGTTTGGCCAACAGAGCCTTGTGCCAGACTCTGTCAAAAGCCTTAGAGATATCAAGGGCGACGACAAAGGATTCCCCATAGTTCCTCAGAGAAGATGACCATACATGAGTAAGATAGGACAGGAGATCACCAGTGGATCTTGCCTTGCGGAAGCCGTACTGGTGATCGGAGATAAGTGAGTTAGATTCAAGGCGTTTCAAGAAGTGAGCATTGAGCAAAGTTTCGAAAACTTTAGCAATAGAGGAGGTTAGAGCAATAGGTCGGTAGTTAGAAGGAATAGAGCGGTCACCCTTCTTCGGAACAGGTTGAACTAGAGCATGCTTCCAAGATGAAGGATAGATACTGGTTGACAGAATGAGGCGAAAAAGACGGCAAAGCACGGGAGCCAGTTCATCTGCAAACTCCTTAAGGAACCTTGCAGGGATACCATCGGGACCAGATGCCTTGTTTGTCTTTAGTGAGCGAAGAACCTTATGAACTTTGCGTGAAGAAAGGATAAGGGAGGGCATAGGGTTAGAGAGGGGAAAAGACTGAGGAACAGGTACGCTGGAATCGTTGATAGAAGAGTTGGCAGAAAAATGAGAGCCAAAGAGAGTGGCTTTGTCAGTGGGAGAGCAAGCTATAGAACCATCAGAACGAATGAGAGGGGGAAAGCTTGAGTTACAAAAGTTTTTGGAGAGGTTTTTGGCTAAGGACCAGAAGCATTTGTCAGTGGGAGAGGAGTTAAGGTCATCAACTTTCCTTCTTATAAAGGAAGCCTTAGACCTCCGAATCTGAGCTGTACAGCGATTCCTAGCTATAATAAAAGCAGAGCGAGTTAAATCGGAAGGAGAGGCTTGGTAAGATCGGTGAGCCTGATTCCTGGCCTGGATAGCCATGGAGCAGGCACGGTCAAACCAAGGTTTAGGGGGAGAGAAAGTTTTTGTAGAAGAGGGGATGTACGCCTCCATTCCTGCGGTCATGATCTTGGCAACTTTTACAGCTACCCGATCAGGGTTGCGGGACAGAAAGCAGTAGTCATCCCATGGAAAGTCAAAGAGAAAGTTACGCAAATTTTCATATTGAGTTCGCTCGAAGTGCCAAAGGCGGCGTTGAGTAGGAGGGATTGGAGGTGGGGGAGCGAAAATGGAAGAGACAGAGATCATGGAGTGGTCAGAATTACCAAGAGAGGAAAGCACGGAATAAGAGTAGTTAGAAGGGTTAGAAGTGAAAAAAAGATCAAGAATGTTAGCAGCTTGTTCGTGATGATCAGGAACACGAGTAGGATGTTTAATAATTTGCTCCAGATCATGAGTAATAGAGAAAGCAAGAGCCTCGCTTCCTCCCACATCAGTGTGAGAAGAATGAAGCCACTCACTGTGGTGTACATTGAAGTCTCCAATGTAGAGAACTTCGGCATGTGGGTGAGAAGATAGCAAGGACTCATGGCACGAGGAGAGATATTCAAAGAAAGATACAAACTCGGTGGAGTTTGGAGAACAGTAGCAGAAGCAAAGGATGATAGTGGTAGTGGATGCATTGTCAATGCATCTACTCATCTGACCAACAAAAAGTGGACAACATTATCTTTAAATTGATATAATATTAATTGATGCTTCTTTGCTACTTGTCACACAAATTCATTAAAATGGATGATGTCATTTATACATATCTGTGGCGTTACGTATTTTCAAGTATATTGTAGATTTTTGTATTTCTTAATATATGATTTTACCACTATTAAGGAAGTCACTCCCATTAACACGTAAAATCACAAGATATTAGCTCTGCTCTAAATCTTATTTGTCGCCTTTGATCGAAATACTGGTCCATACATCTGTTCACTGACTGACAAAAAGTGGACCGCAATATATTCAATATATTTTTTTATTTGGTGTGTCATTTTTGCTTGTTACAAAATTTCATTGCTGACTCTACTGCTTTTATATACATACTGAATATCATTTACTACTTAGTGTGGGATCATTAACCTTGGATACCTTAACAAAAACCTGTATTGTAGCCATAAACAAAAATTCCCATGGTTCATGGGAGTATACCAGCAGCGGCTATCGGGCTCATGGCAGATGATCCTTTACCACTTACCCTATGGATGACCCAGCTGGTTGGTGGGGGAAGTGAGGTAATTCCTGATTCTAATGGAGCTAAGAGGAGTGATCAAATATATTAGTTGGTGGTTAATGTGATCTTGGACTTGGCCACTCCCCTTACAAGATATATTGCGACCATTACATGTATATGTTGTCATTGATTTTCTTCCATAAGTTCTGGCAACTGTGAGTAGTTGTGTTCATGCTTGGGAACCTTATATTTCTGGTATTCATTAAATGTTTGAAATTATTTTTATTCAGTGTTGATATCTTCACCAACGTTTAGTCTCATATCATATTTTATATTCCATTTGTAAAATGTTTTCTTATTGATGGTAGTTGCTAGCAGAGAGTAGATCAGAAAGGGTTATATTGATGAAATCCTTCCTTTATCTTGTATCAATTCCCCGAGCATCGATATCAATTCATGCCTCTCTGCATGTACTAGCGGTCAGGTAATGAAGTGCTTTTATCAGCAACTGATGGTAATATGAGATGTATTACAACGTTATTGCAAATTTTTTTTAATACTTGAGTAGCTGTTTTGCAATCTTATTTTGCGCGTTGATTTCCGTTTTATGTCTCAACTACTCCCCTTTATGAGGGTGGAAACAGAGAGGTTGGAGCTGGGGTATTAAAGCTGTATGCACTTTGTAGCACCTTGCGGTGAACTTTATCACAGGTCTGCCACCTCCCTAATCGGATGTTATAACCACTGCACTGCTGCGGTTCCCTCAATCTTATTTTGTGTGATGCTGACAATTTCTTGTTAAGAAATACTATAAAAATCTATGTTATCACATAACAGGTAGCGTATGGCCATCTTTCCTTCAGTGCATTGCATATATAAGGCTTGTTTCTTCAGGCTAAAGCTTTTGCCAGTTGCAGACTCCAGCCTCATTAGCCAGCTGAATTTTTCAATTTCATTTAGGCTGACTTGTAGACTTCTTCCTTAACTCGTTGTGACTAGTTTTGAATGTTTTGTTTTGAATTTATTGACATCATCTGATGAATCTTGTCCTTTGGTATGATTTGCTAATTCATAAAAGTCAGTTGTATAGAAAATTCGTAGAGATTGTTTTGGAGGGTTATTTCCTGAGTATCTATCTATCTATCTACCTTGGCTATCTCCCCCAATTGGGGGGTAGCCGACATAAAAAAAGAAACAATAAGGGGACTACTTTGCTCTATAGTTTTTGTAAAGCAAGCACGTCCTTCTTTATCATCAATATACTTATATCATTAGATGTAATTGGAATGAATTTATTTTGCATACTGTATTGTGTGGTTGGGTAAAGCAACTGCGACAGCTAGATCTCACGGCATTGGCCACTTCCCCCGTGAATGACCAAAACAGGGTGGTAGCGGTGGCTTATGACTGCCATTCATCTCCATGGAGCTAAAAGGAGTGATCAAGGTATTTGAGCTCCTGGTGGATGTGGGTGCTTCGACTCGGCCACTCCCTTACTATGGAACTACGTATATGTTTGTATGTATACTATATTTCAAGGCTTTAGTTGATGAGATTGGTTAGGAATATGTCTGAGTTTGTAGGGTACCACTACTATAGTACTATTCATTACTTATCTGTCACAGGATTTTTTCCTCTTTAGATGAAGAAAGGGGATCTACTCTATTTTTCTGTCATCAATTTATCAGTAATTTGTTTAATTCTGTAGCTTCAGCTAATTCATATATTCATTAAAAATATTTTGCCAACCTCAACAAACTTTTTTGCTTAAAGGTCGAAATTACGGCTATATTATTGGTAATTTGTAAATAAAGTAGCTCTAATTCCTTTAAATAACAAAATACATAAACAAATAAATAAATAAATAAAGCCATTAACTTGATATATACGGGAATGGTAATGAAAACTATATTATTGTTTACAAGAGTTTTTCTAAAAAAAAATTAAAATTCTACTACTCCATTATAGATATTTTAAAATATGATTGTAATGTTTTGTACTCATGTAAAATCATATCTGCAAGTTATATTATAAAAAGAAATAAAATATCATTTTAGAAATAAATGATAAATATCTCTACCACATCTATAAAAGTATCTGACACTAATACATGTAAAATAATAACGTCTTATTCTCTGAAGCAATACTTGCAAAAACTTCGCTTGACAACGAAATGAAAAGTGAAGAAAAGCTATATGACAACAGACCAGCATCAGTTGTTTTTACAAAGTAAGCATAAATAACTTACAGTTGAATAGTAAAATTAGACACAAGAGCGATTATACAAATTGTTTAATGTGTGATGTACATGTTACAATAAAATGAGAACCAATGAACCCTTGCTAAAACAGCCATATATTCAGGACGAAGAATACCTAAGAGGACATTTACTGTTTGAAAAAACAAAAGAGAAAAACAAAGGAAATCTTATTTTCATTTTGGAGAAGGAGAGAAACCAAGAGGACAGCACAGTAAGAACAATAAGAACGCATTTTAAAGAGAAGCGCTGTTATAAAGGCGTAGTTTCTCAACCTGAACCTGATAAGATCGTATTTACGACTATATATTTGGTAATTTTGTAAATAAATTCAATATAATTTCTTCAAATAACCAAATGCATACACAAATTAATAAATAAAACCATTAACTTTATATATACCAATACAATGTGCTGCTAGCTGTGTATTTGTCCGCCATGCTCACAAACTATTCAGTGCACAAAGTTTGTAGTTACCACACAAGCCTGGTAGCTAAAAAAAAATATTTATTAATAATTTATTTACAAACTATGGGCTTCTGCCGTAACAGAGCATCTTGACTTGGGGACTCCCTGTATATATTCTCTTTATGTAATATTTTGTGACCATATCTCCAAAATTGCATTATTGAATATCATTTAACAGAGGGGTCCCCATTTTATGTCAGGGTTCCGTTCCTGACAGCTGACTTAAGACGGAATTCGACTTAAGTCGGAACACACCAATAATTAGAACCTAGGTCCCCCACCAGTGCTAAAAATAAGTACTATAAAACATAGTAAAATAATCTAAGTTCTTAATATAATACCAAAAATTAGTTAGAGTACATTATACAGTATTGCTTACCTTTACTACTGTGGTTGGTTTGCATCTGGATGACTGGTATGTCAAAAAATTTATTTATTAATAATTTATTAATTATTCATTGATCTCTGATGTAACCTCAAGACGACTTAACTCGGAACGACTTAAAACGGGGACCCCCTGATATATATATATATATATATATATATATATATATATATATATATATATATATATATATATATATATATATATATATATATATATATATATATATATATATATATATATATATATATATATATATATAATATATATATATATATATATATATATATATATATATATATATATATATATATATATATATATATATATATATATATATATATATATATATATATATATATATATATATATATATATATATAGAGTATATATATATATTGTTCCGGTTTTACGTCACGGACTCCCTTTTCTACCAAGGGCTAGGACGGTTGCCTTCTTGCGAAGGACTTGTTTTGGTAGATGTAATCGTTACCCTTAGTGCATGCCCTTGCTAACCTCAGATCGTGACGGGGCGCGAACCATCGACTGATGCCTCAAAGTCACGGACGCTACCGCTTGAGCCAGAGTGACTATATATATATATATATATATATATATATATATATATATATATATATATATATATATATATATATATATATACGTATATATATATATATATATATATATATATATATATATATATATATATATATATATATATATATATATATATATATATATGTTCAATTTCCAACCCATCCATAAATCTGTTATATATATATATATATATATATATATATATATATATATATATATATATATATATATATATATATATATATATATATATATATATATATATATATATATATATATATATATATATATATATATATATATATATATATATATATATATATATATATATATATATATATATATATATATATATATATATATATATATATATATATATATATATATATATATTTATATATATATTGAGCTCTGTTCAAATTCTAACCCATTCATATATATATATATATATATATATATATATATATATATATATATATATATATATATATATATATATATATATATATATATATATATATATATATATATATATATATATATATATATATATATATATATATATATATATATATATATATATATATATATATATATATATATATATATATATATATATATATATATATTATATATATATATATATATATATATATATATATATATATATATATATATATATATATATATATATATATATATATATATATATATATATATATTTATATATATATATATATATATATATATATATATATATATATATATATATATATATATATATATATATATATATATATATATATATATATATATATATATATATATATATATATATATATATATATATATATATATATATATATATATATATATATATATATATATATATATATATATATATATATATATATATATATATATATATATATATATATATATATATATATATACATATATATATATATATATATATATATATATATATATATATATATATATATATATATATATATATATATATATAGACACACACACACTAGGGGATGCTGAAAATTTGCTGGTTTTGGGTAAAAGAAAATACAGGAGGATCAATTGATTATGATTTTATTCAACATATTCCCCTCTCAGATGCACACACTTGTTGTGAGAGTCCTTCAGTTTTTCTAGGCCCTGAATAACAGAACTCAGAAGGTTGGGCCTCCAACAAGGCCTCTGTATTAACGATCACTTCCAAATTGGAGTGAAATTTTGTTCCCTAGAGATTCTTCTTCAGTTGTGGAGAGGGATGATAGGCGGAGGGGGCCAAGTCTGAAGGGTACGGTGGGTGGTCTACCAATTCGAAGCCAAAGTCACGTTTTTTTTCCGTAGAGTTTCATGGGCTGTGTGTGTGATTACCTAATTGTGATTACCTAATTGTGTTTACGGGAAAGAGCCCAAAGCTCGTATCTTCCCGTCTCCTGATCGGTTCCATTTTTAGACTTAGTGATACTTATCGTACCTGTCCTTAAAACTATGGATTGAGATAGCATTAACTACCTCCTCGCTTAGCGAATTCCAATTATCAACTACTCTTACGCTGAAAAAGTATTTCCTTACATCCTGCAAACAAGTTTTCTTACGAAGCTTCAAACTATGACCTCTAGTTCTAGAGCCAGCCATATCGAAATATCGATCCCTATCCACTCTATCATAACCATGAAGGAATTTAAAGACTGTCACCATATCCCCCCTTACTCTTCTAGCTTCGAGTGATGGCAAATCTAACTCCCTCATCCTCTCATCATAACCGAGATTGCGTATTTCTGGCACCAGTTTCGTGGCATGTCTTTGAACTTTTTCAAGCTTAGCTATGTGCTTTTTCAAGTGCGGATTCCAAAAGGGGGCTGCATATTCGAGTTTTGGCCTCACATAGGTTACATAGATATTTCTGAACATTTCCTTGTCCATGTGCCTGAAGGCTACTCTTACATTTGATAAGAATGCATATGCTGCCCTTACTACGCCATTTATATGTATTTCTGGAGACAAATCTCCCAGTATGTTTACTCCTAGATCTCTCTCATTTTCTGTCTCTTGAAGTTGTACTCCAGCCACCGAGTAGTCAAGCTTGGGCCTTCTTGCACTTGTACCCATTCTCATTACCTTACATTTTGAGGTATTGAATTTCATTAGCCACTTTTCTGACCACTCATTCAGATTATTTAGATCCTCCTGAAGTTCTCTACCATTGTTCTCGTTTTTTTCTTTCTTCACAATCTTTGCATCATCTGCAAGCATATTCATGAATGAATTTACAGACTCTGGTAGGTCATTTACATATACAAGGAACAAAAGTGGCCCTAAAACTGAACCCTGTGGAACTCCACTACTAACTCTTCTCCATTCAGACACTGAGTGTCTTACTCTAACCCTCTGTTCCCTTCCTTCTAAGTAAGTTTTTATCCATTCCAAGACATTTCCACCTATTCTAGCCATTGATTGCAGCTTCCTAATAAGTCTCCCATGTGGAACAGTGTCAAACGCTTTCTGGAAGTCTAGGAATATGCAATCTGCCCAGCCCTCTCTTTCCTGTAAGATTTGGCTTACCTCATCATAAAATTCTAATAAGTTTGTTACTGTTGATCTTCCTTCTCTGAAGCCATGTTGCCTCACTGACAAAAAGTTGAAGGATTCCAAGTGAAGAGAGATATGTTTCCTTAGTAGTTTCTCCATAAGTTTGCAAACTATGCTGGTCAAGGAAACTGGTCTATTGTTCAGAGCCGTATCCCTCCTTCCCTTTTTGAAGATAGGTATCACATTTGCTTGTTTCCAGCATCTTGGAATCTCCCCCGACTCCAGTGACTCCTTAAATATGATACTTAGTGCCACTGATATTGTGTTTGCGCATTTTTTAAGCACATGAGGGGATATGTCATCAGGACCTGTAGCTTTATGAACATCTAAATCCATCAGCGCTTTGCATACCTCTGTGGCTGTAAGGTTGATGTTCTCTAATACCGGCCCTTGAGCTTCTATCACTGCAATCTGAGGGGGTGGGGTATTTTCTACTGTAAATACTGACTGAAACTCCATGTTCAATTCTTTGCAGATCTCTTCCTCCGTCTCAGTGATACTTCCATCCGCTCTCTTTAGCCTTAAAACCTGTTCTTTTACCTTCAGTTTTCCTCTGATAAAGCTGTGGAAAAGCTTGGGATTTTCTTTAGCCTTCCTGGTGATGTCCCTCTCATAATCTCTCTCTGCCTCTCTCCTTTTACTTAGGTAGTCATTTCTTGCTCTTTTGTATGTTTGCCAGGCATTTATGTTTTTTCTCCTCCTATACCTTTTCCAGCATTTGTCTCTCCACTCCTTAGCTCTTTTACACCCATTATCGAACCATTTCTCTCTGGCATGAATTACACCTACTTTGGTGACAGGTATGCAGCAATCTACTATCTTCCCATATTTCTCACAAAAGATGTCATACATTTCTTGTACAGATTTGTTGTAAAATAAGGTTCTCCAGTCAATAACTGCAAAAAGCTCATTCATTTTGATGTAATCTCCTTTCGGATAGTTCCTCCTCATGTCCTCAGTGCCTCTACCCTCAGGAAGAATGTCTTCAATGATATACTCCATCAACAACACACAGTGGTCACTCTTTCCAATTGGTGGTTCATACTCAATATTTTCAATATCCAACACATTATCTGTGAACACTAGATCAAGTAGTGATGGCTCATCCCCACCCCTGGCTCTTGTTGGTTCCATTACATGTTGGTGTAGGAAATTCCCTTGTACGCAATCTAGGAATCTTGCCCCAAATGAGTCCTCACCACTGTGTGGGTCAAGATTTATCCAATCTATCTCTTTATGATTAAAGTCTCCCATAATCAAAATCCTACATTTTTTCTCCCGTGCCATGTTAACAACTGAGTTTATGACTTCAATAGTACCTATATGACTTTCCTCATAAATTTCAAGCCTATTTTGGTTCCTTGGTGGGTTGTATACAACAGTTATTATAATGCTCTCTGACCCAGTATTTATGCGAGCAACAAGAAATTCCCTGAACTCACTTTCTATAGCCAAGTTTATTTCTTCAACTTGAATCCTCTCACTTATGAGCAGTGCTATCCCTCCACCAGTCCTCTCAGATCTTTCAACCCTTAGTATTCTGAAGCCCTTAGGAAAAACTGTGACACTGTTTATGTCCTCACTCAACTTAGTCTCTGTAATTGCTACTATATCTGCCTTACTGTTGTGAATCCTATCTTTTAATTCTACTGCCTTACCAGCTAATCCATCAGCATTTGTGTATAGCAATCTTAATGAGGCCCCATCCCCTGATCTTCTGTCATTATCTTCTTTATCTCCCCTTTGTCTGGAAGTATTCTGTAACGAAAATTTTTCTTCTCTTCTTCATTTCTCTCATCATTTAACCTTCTTGCCTCTTGCAACAAGTTTTTGATCTTTCCCATCTCTTCCTGTGTTCTGTATCGTCTAATGAACACTTCTTTGCATTCTTGAAGGTCTTTTAGACTTTTTTTTCTCAACAATATTTCCCTACATGTTTCCCCTCTCTCAAAGGTTACTTTTGTTGGTCTCGGCTTTCCTTCCCTCGAATATTTACCTAGTTGGTGTATGTTTACAATATCCTCAGGACCACATACTACTCCAAGCTTTCTTA
The DNA here is from genome assembly GCA_037179515.1 of Halocaridina rubra. NCBI lineage: Eukaryota > Metazoa > Arthropoda > Malacostraca > Decapoda > Atyidae > Halocaridina > Halocaridina rubra. The sequence goes on along the minus strand of JAXCGZ010019468.1, from coordinate 34,482 downwards.
TCAGGTCTACAACCTTAGCTTTATTTTCTTCAAGTCTCCCCTGCCATGTTGGCTCCTGGGATTCACTTATGCCTGAGATTACCACTGTCTTCTCCTTATCAAGTGCCTGTCTGATGAGTGGGTTTGCCCTTTCCATCACAACGTCTTTCATTTTTTCGATTACTGTCTCTTTATAGTCAACTGTTTGTATGTTTTCCAGTGCCACCACCTTTACAGCCTCTTTTACTGCCACATTCCCCTTTAGTGCATCAGCAAAGGACGTTTTCATGGCATCATTTTCCATATTCAGCTCCTGGAACTCTTTTCTGAACTGTTCAATGTTTTCCTTAATCTGGACATTCCAAGCAGCAATCTCGTCTCTCTCAGAAGAGAGCAGTGAACTAACATCTAATTCCTTTAGGTTGTCATTCAGCTGTTTGTTTTTATCTTCTTGTTTAGAAATTCTAGATTCTAGTTGACTCTTTTCCCCTTCCAGCTTCTTTATTCTTTTTTCTAGTTCCTTTCTCTCCTGCCCTTGTGCTTTATTTGCTTCCTCCAAAGATCTTATTTGTTCTCTGAGTGTTTCATTCTCTTTCATTTCTCCATCCATATTCCGAATTTTATCATCAAGGCTTATAACCATTTCCTCTAACTTCTTGATTCTCTGTTTAAGTCCCCTGATGACTACCCCTTCTCCCGACCCATGGGTGGGAGAGGTTTGGGACAGAGATGGCTTCATTTTTATGTTCTCCCTCTCACAGAATATAGAAAGAAGACGAGAAAGAGGAAAAAAAAAAGAAAAGAGAAAAACTTCTAATTTAGCTTCACACAGAATTTTTATATCTCCATATAAGTGCTATTTAGTGGCTCAATTTGTCTCCTTTCCGGTAACACACATCTTAACTTAAAAACTTGACCATGGTAATTTAAGTATAAAAAGAAAAAGAAAAACAAAAGTCAAACCTGAAGGAAAATTCGAATTTGTGTTTGAGGTGGCACCCACCTGTTTCTATTATATATTCTTCCTAACTGATAAACTGACTTGCTAACCAAGATATGTTATCACGGGATTAGACTTTACATTTAACTCAATATATATACAAAATAACAAAATAGTAAAAGAGAAAGCTAAAAGAAAAGCAAAAAAATGAAGAAAATAAGACTGCTGTACTACTTGGCAACTTAACTCAGTACTGTTGACAGGTGGGTATTTGGTAATTTTTTTTTTCTTTTATTATTCAATTTTTTCGTGTATCAAACTAACTAACTAGTTAATATAAATGGGAAGGATACTGATTTTAACAATATATAGAACCACAGGATCAGGTAAACGGCTTAAGAGCTTTCCCCAGTTTACACAAAAAATTAGGTAATGTGGTGTGATGGCTCCACCTCTGGCAACTCTTCTAGATTTCCCTCAAGGCAGAACTGGACGGCAGCTTCTCTCTCTTCTTCACGAAAAAGTTCTCAATTTTTTTCCTTTAATATGAACAGTCTCGCCTTACAACAAATATAAGTTTTTGTACTCACAATACTCTGCAGGATTTCAGATTTATGGAAATTATGGTAAAGTTTTCCACTAAGCACTTAGTCACTCGAAACAGTTAAAAATTTAAGAGGAGCAATTCCGTGTGTCACGTGTGTGTGTGTGTGTGTGTGTGTGTGTGTGTGTGTGTGTGTGTGTGTGTGTGTGTGTGTGTGTGTGTGTGTGTGTGTGTGTGTGTGTGTGTGTGTGTGTGTGTGTGCTGTTGCATAGTCTTGTAACAGGATACCACGCCTCTGCTTTCCATAGCGTTTCTGCTTCAAAGCTTCAAGCAGTAAGTCCAGCAGAGACATGTAGTATTCTGCGTTGATGGTTGGACCCTTTGGCAGGTATTTTATGAGGAGTGATCCATCTTTGTCCCAGAACACTGAAACCGGAATCTTTCCATCTGTCTTCTGGGTTCGAGACTACTTGGAACGTGGTGAGCCGGTGTGCCGCCACTCCATTGATTGCTGCTTGG
>JAXCGZ010019468.1:22500-27500 GCA_037179515.1 Halocaridina rubra | reverse complement strand
TTAGACCTTCGTACTAATAAATCTTCCCCTTGACGGGTAGTTAACCCGGTAACTGAGCTTACTGTAGAAAAATTATACAAGCAATCAGGAATATTGTTTCTTAGTATATTAAAAACAAAGGTACATATATCAAAAACATATTTATCTCTAATCTTTATCCATTCTAGATCTTTTAAAACAGGAGAGATGTGCTCGTGAGTCCCTGTTAGCATGGGGGTAGACAGAGACATGTTGGAGCTGAGGAATTAAGGCTGGATGTCTCTCAGGCATCCTTTATCAAATTTCAAGAATGTGCTTCTATGCGCTGCAAAAGTAAATTGACTCGCTGATCTCGTTTCTTACTTCTAACGAAGTAGCAGTGAAGAGAAAAATGGATAAACCAAGGTTAAAATTCTTTTTCCCTTCCCCTTCCGGCGTTCTAAAAACCCAGGTATTACACGGAAGTGTTGGTACAGTTTTCTATTACTCAATTGCTGGTCTTTACTAAAAGCAGAAAAAAAATATGAAATTTTTACCCGAATAAAAATATCTTCGAATCTGACCACGTTTGTTGCAGTCATTGAAAAACGCCAACGGCAATATTATCCATTATCACCCTACGTAACGAGCCTAGCCTGGCTGCTTGGCCAGAGAGAACTGAAAATTTCATTCTCTTTAGCTACTTTTAAGACATTTTCGTTCATTTCAAACTAGACTTTATTGTAACTTTAAAGCCATACCTTGATGGTATATTTATAGAAAACACTTATGATACATTACCTGTCTTTGCTTGTATCCACTTTTGACCGTTCTGTACCTTAATAGGGGCTCTTTGGCATTGAAGTTAAGAGATAATATTCATCCAAAACGAACGAAATCTTTTCCATCTTTTGTGTGCTCCTGCAACGATATTGAACCGAGTTGCTTTTGAGTTCGAATCCGAAGGGAATGGCTCATTTTTTTTTCATCTCATTTTTACGCTCCACCTGGATAATAATAGAGAGAAAAATAAATGTTCATAATTTTAGCCACATACTCCAGAAAAGAATGAAGTAAATGAGGAATGGACAAGAAATAAAGATCCTGAAAGACCCAGAAAGAAGAGGGTTAAAATCTCCGAATCCAGAGATTGGAAACGTAGTCTATGAGCGTTCGACGAGCACTATCTTTGGGAGACTAAAAGTCTATAGAAAAGTGGAGGCAAGCTTGCTTTCTTATTCTTTAATTTTCCTAATCTCTCTCTCTCTCTCTCTCAAGGACATCTTTTTTATTCTTTCATCTTCCAGTCATAACGATATACATTAAAGGAATTATCTCTCGGTCATGTGAACCGCAATCAAGAAAGAAAAGAGGAACTTAAAAGTAGGATTATTTTCTTCATTTCTATGCTCAATATATATAAAATCTATTTGTTCCCTTTCTGTTATGAGTTCCAAACCTGTAGCCCAGACGGTACAGGATTGGACTCTTTTTATACAGTTTATAACCGTCCCAGCAAATTAGGGGCAACAATATTTTCACTGCTTTGAGGAACATGAATACGCCGAGACGCTTGAGCATTATCCTTAAAAGTAGTTAATATTCAGCTCTTTGGATATATTGATATTTTGCTTTTTCCGCTGTATATCTCTTGGCATTTTAAGTATTTAACAATGATTTTAATAATCTGTTAATATCGAATGCTACTCAGATGTTAAAATGAATATTAACCATGACTTTCTGGCTAAAAAGATAAGGTGATAAGTTGTTAAAATTTTATTTTGGTTTAAGTTTACTTTAAATTCCCAATAAGATTAATTTGACAGAGGAATCAGGTATGTTTTCTGGAAAATTAAATATTTTTTTACAGTTACTAAAAATTATTGGAATTATTTGCTGGAAAAGTAAACTATTTTTTTTTTAGAATTACTAAAAATTATTGGAATTATTTGTTAAAAAGGTAAATATACAAAGATACAAAAGTATATTTTACTTTGTCTTTTCCTTGTCTCTGTTTAGCTTGATGTAATGACATTTTCACTGTAATTATGATAATGGTTTTATTTCCTTCGTGTAAATTGAAGGTAGATGTTGCAACAGAACAAAATATTTGATACAATTATAATTGATTTTAGAATTAATCTTTGTATTTATATGAAAATTTTCTTGATAAAAAAATTAGTTAAAAAAAGTACCTTTTTCTTTGTCTAAATACAGTTTGCCGTAATTCGTATTTCTTTCCGTAATTATGATAATTATTTTAGTTCCTTTTGTATAAATGGGGAGGTACATTTGGCAACTGAGCAAATCATTGCTCAACTTGGCTCTAATGGAAGGACTCAAGACGTCACCAATTACTGAAGCTGAGTGTACCATGCACGGCGATAATTAATTGGACGCCTCTCTCTCTCTCTCTCTCTCTCTCTCTCTCTCTCTCTCTCTCTCTCTCTCTCTCTCTCGTTTAGGTGTTGTGGTTGGGAGGGGCTACAATTTTTTCATCTCGTTATACTCTCCAGTTGTTTATTTTATTTTTGTATCTCTCTCATATTCTTCTTTGTACCAATATGTCTGTCTACTGGCTTTATAATTGGTCACATAATTTGAAAATCATCTTTAAATTTCCCATGAATTATGAGTATTTTTCAAGTGTAAAGTTGCAAGTCAGATATTGTTTTAATCTAGGCTCATCCCCTGGAAGTGTACTCACTAAGTCTACTCAGTTCGCCAGTCTAACTCATGACGAACGCTTGTATTTTCGGCTTAGTTTCTTTAGGAAGTTATTGCTAAGAGATAAGTTTATAAACTACGACGGCGTAAGAATAATTCGGGGGCTGTACTTATAGACCAGGGCCCTGGCCTTCACAGCTAAAAAAAAAAAAAAGTCTTGTTTGTGATATGCTTAGAATATTGAGATATATGAAGATTGCCATACACTTTTCCTTTATGTTTCTAAGAAGATTCAGACAAAGAAATGCCTGCTGGCTAGTACAGTGGTAACGCGCTGGCTTCGCATTCACGAGGTCGAAAGATCGGTCCCCGTCCAAGACCGAGAGTTTAAGCTGTTTACTGGCAGGAACTGCTGTGGTTGGACATCACAGTGGGGGGTTGGGGCTTGCCCTGGCTGACGAATACCCATTGTAATGAAATGGAAATAAAGGTTAAAAAAATTTAAAAATTTACAGCCACCACGTGGAATAAAACCCTCATCAGTAGTGTACTGCTGAGCTGCAGTGGGCAGTTGTACTATACTAAGAACGGGTTTTCAACCTTTTTCTCCCCACGTACCCTTTCGGGTATTCTTTATGTCAGCCATGTACCCCCTTCCCTTTGTGATAAGTGGAAAAAAAAAACACGCATAAAACATTCCCTTGTGTATATTTATAAATACTTAAGTGAATTAACTACATAATCGTCCTACCTTAACCAGTAATATAGTAAGCACAAACAACTCCATTGAAAATAAAAGAAAAATAATCACAAATCTTTGACTGTGGCTGTACAGTATAAGTTTCATAGCTTAGGAAAGAGCTGACAAAGAAAACAAAACACTACGTTATCATTATATCTGCTGAAGAGGGTATTAATGAGATGTCTGGAACTGCTTTTCCTCAACTAGTCTAGTCAGCCGAGGAGCAGTTTTACCTAAACCACATCGAAGGTCGGGTTCCGTATTCACTATTCAGTCGAGATCTTAGTTTTCATTTTATGACCAGTGGGGAAGGGCGTGCCCAATGACAGACCCTATATTGAAAAACCCTGACTTTGATTATTGAGATTGTTAGAAATAAAGGATGGACTAATTACTGGTAAATAGCAAGGGTGCGTTCGTGTGTTGGAGACAGATATAATACGTTATAGGTGGCCGTGGTAGGGGCTGGGCATTTAGAAGGTGATTTTACCCACCTTATGCTTGTCACATTATGCTCATTTGATCCCACTACATTCCCTCTCTCTCTCTCTCTCTCTCTCTCTCTCTCTCTCTCTCTCTCTCTCTCTCTCTCTCTCTCTCTCTCCTCTCTCTCTCTCCTTTCCTCTTTGATGATGGTTCCAAGCCATAGTGTGTAGGATATATTGCAAGCTATGTTATTACAGCGTGTATTTATTATTCAAGTAATTTCTCTCTCGTATAGTATCCTTTTGATTGTTTATTAGTATTGCGTATCTCTCTTTGGGTGTTTGAGAGAGCGTTTTGGCATTCATTCTAATGCACAACAAATATATAGAATAGATCCAGTGTGAAATAAATATCGAAAGTAATGATGTAATTGCGCTCTCTAAGCCCAGGTATCCCTTTACCTGGATCTTCAACGCACCTTGATTACTGTTATAAAATAACAAAGAAGGAAAGAAAAAAGAGCGTCATTTCCAGATGACATAATAATTAATACTTTCTCCTGAACCAAATGACCACACTTGGATGAGGAAAGGAAAAAACAAATGATTCCGACGTTACACAGTATGTTCATGGAATATTTTTTCCCTTTCCAGAGAACGGCTCAGAGTGAGGGTAATTCTTATTTATTATGCCGAAAAATTTCCAGTTGTCTTAAAATAATTGTCGGTCTATAATTTAGGATGGAAGTCCTGGATCCGTTCTCATTCTAAACACGTTTTGGCTCCTGAAGCCCCCACCCGATGACTGATAATAACATGGCAACCCCCCACCCCCCACCTTCCTCATCCTTGATAAGTTTACTTTAAACTTTGTATTCAGTTTGGCCTCTTGGTCTTAATTCTCATTTCTTTCTTTTAATTTTAAAATATTAGTGTTTAAATTGGGCAGTTAATTGGGGAGGGGTTGTGATTTCCTATATGTCTACCTGATTATTCAACTGCTACCTCGAGATCACTGGGTCTACTGATTGGAGATGGGGGCTTAAGTCCTGGCCATAGGGTAGGCATTAGTAGGGCTCTGTGCAATCTGTGTCCCTTACCTCTGCCTTTCATGAGAGACCTTTAGCCCTCAGATTTAATTCATAAAATCTTGTGCTTAAGTCTGCAACATTCTTATCTCAATCTTATACCTGTATTGTACACATTTG